>BGPR01006252.1:57680-82435 GCA_013235015.1 Araneus ventricosus | reverse complement strand
ACATGAGGCCTGACATCATCGTTCAGTTTGAAAATCAAATATTGATTATTGACATCACTGTCACTTTTGAAGATGAACCCGACGCATTCGACAGAGCTCGAGAACGGAAAAAAGTGCACTACAATGCGCTCCTCGATCTTTTCAAGACTCCCACCAACCATGTGGAGATCTTTGCCTTTGTCATGGGTGCCTTAGGGTCTTGGGACCCTCAAAATGACATCCTGATGAGGAAATTTGTCACGAGATCATATCTGAATCTCTTCCGCAAGCTTTGCACCAGCGACACGATCAGATGGTCTCGGGACATTTATGTAGAACACATCACTGGCGTGAGACAGTTTGACCAGACTCAGCTAACTAATGACCTAACGAGGCCACAAGAACCCACTGAAGATGACCCACTTTACACGGATATAAATAACGCCCAAACGGCGGACAATTCCACCGCCAACAACCAAGCCGAAGATAATGAAGAAGCCACAGATGAAAACAATGTCTAAAGAACAATTGTGTTATTAGCACTCAATGTTTACATGTGCTATCTTTTGTTGAATATACTGTATATTTACTCTGTATCTTGTTGCATGTTGTTTATATTAGCTTAGTTAAGTTTCGTTATGATAGCCGGAAACCAACAGGGTTTTTTGCTATGTCCGGTTTTTCGCAATGTAAACGGGATGGTCGTTGCATCTGTACTCAGTCAATACTGAACTACATGCAAGGGCTCCTCACAGATTAAGCCTGAATGGACCGCTGAAGACGGACCTCCACGTTCGCGTGGCCTCTAGTCTCTCACTGGTCAACCATGCTCTAAGCCCAGTCTATGACTTAGCAGCACAAACATTCAGGCGGACAATTTGTTCTTATCAGATTAATGGACATCGCTCGTTAGTCAGTCTGTAAAGAACTATATTGTATTTTTTGTGAACAGGTAACTGGTTTTTGTTTTTGTCTGGTTTTGTTTGAGAAGGTATAGCTTACTTGTTGCACTTTTTGAGGAGGAGTACATTAGCTGTGCGGTTTGCTGTCCGGTTTCCTGTTCCTTGCTTTCTGGTTCCTGGGTCCGGCCCTCTCTGAGGCCTCCGGATTTGTAAGCTGGGTCTGGCCCATCTTCAGTGGCCTCCAGACAAACTTCTGAGGTCATAGCCCCCACCAGTGGTAAGCGCTCAGAAGTTTAGGGACTTGGCTTCGGTTTTCCGGGGCTACAAAGGCTTGGCCGGCTTGCTGGTTGCTTTTGTGGCTCCAGAACCAACGTTCCAGGGCGTGACCCTAGCACTGCACTTAGCTGGGCATATCGGGTGATCCAAGAGGGGCTGTTTCGGATTCGTCCGAAATCTCCACATACTTGGCCACTAGTCCATCGTGCTGGTTCGACCAGTCAGGCAGGTGGTCTGCTGGAGGCAACGTAAAAGCGGTGAACATCAGCTCTGAGGGCAGCAGGAGTCTCACGTGGTCACTCTAGCGGTCCCCATGTAGCCGGGGTCCCGACCACCAGGTAGGTATGGTAGTTAGGGCTGGACCAATGCTGGTGGATGGGAAACCCCCTACCGGTGCCCTGCAGGGTCGTCGTAGTACACACAATTTGAGGGTTAGGTTAGGCGGAACCTTTTGTGTACGGGGTTCCACTGTCCAGGCAAGCTGATGTAGGTATACTCCATTAAGGGGACGGCAGGGTACTGGTCAATAGATGTTTGTCCCCTAAAGAAAACTAACTGACCAACAGTTTCTGTGTCTACTCTACTAAAGAGAAGACAGGTTGTTTTAGGCTGACTCTACTAAAGAGAAGGCACCTAAAATGTAAGTTGAGACCCCCTATGGTTCGAAACAATAAACAATTAGGCAAACTCTCTTAAAGGGAATGCACTAAATAGGGCCACCTCCCTAAGGGATGGTTTTCGCCTTTTCACAGTTCCCTCTGAACTGTCAGGTCAAAAGTCTAAACTGTGTGGCTCGCACATTTCGGCTCACTTCTCGGATTCCTAGACTGGAAGGACTTAAGTTAGGGCTGTTAGGGTAGGTTGATAGGTTTTGTTTCGAATTTAATTATTTTTCTCACAGCTCGAGTCGAGCTGTTCAAAATTCAAAATTGCTGTAACCAGCTTAAACAATAGTTTCTAAACCCCAAACCAGTTCTCTTTCAGGTCACCTGTGGCTCTGTCGAGAGCAGTTTTATATTGAAAAATGACAAAAAAAGGAAAAAAAGAAAAAAGGAAAAAAAGGAAAAAAAAGAAAAAAGAGGAAAAAAGAAAAAAAACGTTTGTTTTCAGCGACGCTCTGCGAATTGGTCCGCCCTGCTACTAAGCCGTACCGCTCTTCTGCTGTAGTTGCTTCTCACTGTTCACCTGCCATTTGAGGCCGAGAAGCTTTCCTGTGAGTGTTAATCAAGCTAGCTACAGTGCTTGGTATCTGATCTGATTTGCCAAAGAACTTTTTGTGCATTCTTCCTTTGCGTTCTACACGAGTGCTCCGTCTACAAGAACTTTTGTGCCAGCAATTCTGATTGTTAGTCTGTGTGTAAAGAACTGTTTGTGCCCAAGTTCACAACGTCAACTCTGTATTTGTAGTAAAAATTCTGGTGTGTTGTCGTCGCTTTTTTGTGTATCATTATGAATTCCCAGTCGGATTTCATCCCAACGCGTGAAATTTCTCAGTCCACGCCACCTAAAGAATCTCCTATCGGCAATAGAACCCGGAACAAGATGGCTCTGAAAGGTGTTAGTCTCGTGGACGTGGTGTTCAAACAGAAAGCTGATCCTAAGCAAACTCCGACGAATGAAGAGTTTCTTAAGCAGACGCTCGACAATCTCAAAAGACTGCAAGCTAGTGAGCCTGACAAGGTTATTGGTTAGCACACGTCCAAGCTTCAAGCTGCACTGGAGAAAAAGATTGGTTCACCCCGTCTGGTCCTCAATCGTCTGTTCCAGGAGTTGTTTCAAGTCCGCTTGCAACGTACTGAAATTCGACTCCTGCGAAAATCAAGATTCAAAAGACTTTGATTGCAGCTCTCTCTGAAGAAAGCCCGCTTGCAACGTACTGCATCCCGACAATTGCGAAAATCTCGCAACCGAATCAAAAGACTGGTTATTGCTCCCGTCGAAGGAAGCCCAGTTCCCGCCGGCCCACTTGTCTCATGTGCCGCCACTGGTTCGATGCAATGCTCTGATGTGAAGCCGCTTGTTTCCTTTCCAGCTTCTTCGGTGATTCCTACGATTGTGGTTCAATCTTCTTCGCTTGTCAAGCTTCCAGTTGAAGTGGCCATGAGGTCTAAAGCCGCTCGCCCCTCTCCCACGCCTGCTCCTCCTCCTGGTGTTCATGCGAGACTGCCTCCTGTGTGTTTAAAACCTGCCGTGGCAACTCTGGACACAGCTCGTATGCCGCCTCCTTCCGCATCCGTACACTTAAAGCCTGATGTCAAAAAAACTGATTCAGTGCAACCTGCGTCCAACATCACTGATTTGATGCAGAAGCCCGCTGTCTTAGTGAAAAAATCTACCGAATCGATGACTAAAAAAACCCACTGGTTCGATGCCATCGTTGTCAGGAATCAAGATTCCCCTTGTTCCTGTCCCCAAGAGCTGTTCGACTTCTGTGATCAAAGATGCTCGTCCCGTCAGCAGCGTCGATTCTGTTAAAGCCACAACGAATGTTGGATCCACGCCTCCTGCGTCTGCAGCCGACGTATTCGTCCCCAGCTGGATGTCAGACCCCGCTCTTCGTGAGTTTGCCTCTTCTCTTGGCCCCGAAGTAGCTAGGACACTCATGCCTGGACCTCCAACTAGCAAACCTGCCTTCATGCCTAAAACATTCTCAGAAATGGCCACATCCGCCCTTACAAGTGGATACCATGTCAAATGCGGTGCCTGTCAGCAACCCTTCTCCTCTGATGCTGTCTTAGCCCAACACGTGGTTGACACACACTCAAAAGGACCATCCAACCCCATGGTTGTTCTGAAAGCGAATCCGAGAGCCAAGCTTCTCAAGTGTGAGAAATGCTATCATAAGTTCTATTCTGAGAAAAAGGCTCAGCTCTCTCCAGGGCAATGGACCCGACCGGGTGAAATACACCTCGGTTGCCAATTCAAAACGAAGGTCTCCTCCTCCTGGTGGCTCAAAAGTCCCACAAAGGAAATTTATTCTTGAGAAAGACGGGTGGAAAACAATTGCGCCCAGAAAATCTCCTCCTCCTGGTAAGAAAGTTGCGATAAAAGTCGAGGTGCCTAGTCCCATCACTTTTGTTCGCCCCAGCGAATCTGCTCCAAAACTATTGTCAAAGATTGTGAAGCCTGATTCTCCGCTGAAAGAAACCAAGAGCTCGAATTCGTCTGCCCCACCCAAGGACAAAACACATCCTGACAGCGACTCAGAAATTAAGCAAATGAAATCTGCTGATAAAAAGATGGTGCAAGCCAAGGCTAGTTCAGCTCCCTCTGGATCGAGCCAACAGCCATCCACTAGTACTGCTCCACCGACCTCTGAACTCGAAACGAGGCCGCCTAGTAAAAGTCCTTTTACAATTGAAACTGATGGGTCGCTTCGGTGTCCGTTCTGCGAGCTTCAACTTCCGAACCGTAAGGCTTTACGAGTTCACCTACTACAGATTCACAAATGTCAAGAAAAGTAGAGAGAACGACCGACCTCTCCTGAGCCTCATCTAAACCGGGTTCCAATTGTCTGAAGTGAACCTCCAGCCGAGAAAGGTCAGTCTGCTACTTTGGACCGCCCTGACACGCAAGTGACGAACGACGTTATTCCACCACCCGACGAATTTTCTGACGACGAGGACACTTCAACTCCAACCAGCCCTGCTCTTCCCAAAGCACGTCCCACCATGGTGGCTGACGCCTCTGGATGTATCGTTCCTCGGTCTGGTGCCGACCAGGAAACAGAAGTAAGTGCCTCAAATTCAACAACTGTAAATTCACAAAATAATGACTCTTTTCCTGTTTTAGATGCGTGTCCAAACGACAATTGACGAAAGGGGACCGACCTCCACATTCTTTTTCCGGTTAATGAGAGACTGATTTTTACCGAGGAAGGATGCGCCCCCGCCCCCCTTCAAGACGAATGATTGATTTTCGACTAGGAACTCGCTCAATCGCCATCTGAGAACGAAACATCGTATTCTGATGAAGCGTTCAGTTTACTGGTGTTTCATCTGCCAATCCAGAATCTTTCGACACCCTGCCGAACATGAATGTCTCCGTGGCCATATTGTTACAACCAATCAAATTTCGGACGAATTCCGTTGCGACATCTGCAACTTCGACTGCCCTTCCCAACTTGGTCTCAACAATCACAAAAAGATGCACCGTAGGAAGGACGCTGAACCAAACCGACTCTGACGAGAAGTATTTCACCACGACTGAAGAACATAGAGTCGAAGTTCTCGATAGGAAATTCACCATTGGTGATGTAACGAGGAAACTTCGGAACGCGGATAACACCTCACCTGGACCTGACAGAATTATCTATTAACACTGGAGGAAGACCGAGAACAGCGCCAAGATCTTAACATCGATATTCAACATCTGTCTCCAGCTCAAAAGCATCCCTGAGTCTTGGAAAAACTCAGTGACCATTCTCCTCCCGAAGTCCGGAGACCCCATGGACATCAAGAACTGGCGGCTAATTGCACTCAGCAACACAATTTACAAGCTGTTTGCAAAGTGCCTGGTGGCCAGGTTATCTGATTGGTGTTCCAGATACTCTGTGCTCTCGCCCTGTCAGAAAGGATTTCTCCCGCATGATGGGGTCATTGAGCACAACTTCACGCTCCAGGACCGCAAGCGTTCCGCCCGAAGAAGGAAAAAGGATTTCTGCATTGCGTGGCTGGATGTCTCCAACGCCTTCGGAAACATTCCCCACTCGGCGATCATGAATGCCCTCCAAGCTGCAAAAACCAACACTGCCTTCCAAGATCTCATACAGGATATTTATTCCAATTGTACGACTCAGATTCTCTCACAAGACACCAGTACGGAAGTACTGGCCATACAACGTGGTGTCAAACAAGGCTGTCCCCTTAGTGGGATCTTATTCAATCTAGCAATCGATCCGACAATTAGAAGGATACAAGGCGACCACGATCAGCATAGGATCCTTGCCTTTGCTGACGATATTGCCCTTCTCACTGACTCACCTGAGCAATTGCAACCACTCCTGGATCTCGTGAGCCAAGACCTGCGTCGTGTTGCGCTCAAGCTCAACCCAAGTAAATCCGTTGCATTCCACCTCTCCAACTCAACACCCGTGCAAACCTGCAACACAGATTTTCTTCTTGAAGGGCAGAAGCTTCACATGGTTCAGGAATTAGAGTCTCATAAGTTCCTGGGTGTCCCTGTTGGGTACAATCCTGTGAGGGATCTCAACAATCTATCGGAGATCGCTGCACTTGCCAAGGAAATCTTTACATCGCTCCTTGCACCTTGGCAGAAAATAGATGTTCTGAAATGTTTCTTTTTTCCCGCCATGCAATTTGCTATGCTGACAAACCAGTACAAGAACAGGAATACGACAAAAGTGACAGAATGATACGCCAGGGTCTGAAGATCACACTCAACCTGCCCAAGAGTGCCTACAACAAGTTTCTATATGGTAGCCGGAAACAAGGCTACATCGCAATGCCAATACTTAAACCCTTTGGGTAGGCAGGATCGGCGAGGGCATGTAATGCAATGTAATGCCAATAGCCAGCGATTAGATGGACTTGAACCTCGTCGACACCGCCTTCAAATTACTAACCTCGAAGGATGACGTGATCAAGACCAACGCTCTTTGTCGGCTAAAGGCGACTGTTCGTTTCCGGAATAGAAAACTTCCCAACGACGATGATATCGGCCAGTACATGTCTGGAGTCATCTTGGACGACTTCCTTCCTCACTCCAACGATTTCTCTAATACATGGACAGCTGCTCGTTCCGCCTCAAATAGACTTGGAGTCCACCGGACCTTTGAAGAAGCCTCGGTTCGCCTTCAATTTCAGGACATTGAAATCCGGGCAAACTCAAAACGTCGCGTGATGCACACCATCCGTGAGAGACAACGGGCCGACAGAACTGCAGCACTCATCTGCACTACCCACACCAAGGCAAGGTTATGGAGTGCTTTTCAATGTCCCATGCTAGCTCACACTTCTTCTCCGACGGAAAGTATACGAGCTTCGCCATGTGGCGATTTGTCTTCAGGGCCAGATGGGGAACAGTCTCTCTTAACGGATAACTGTTCTGGAAAGAGCTTAATGACCAAGGGTGCAGAGTGTGCACTGATGCTGACCGCGAAACTTTGCCACATGTCCTCTGCCATTGTAAACCACGTTTCTAAATTATGACTCTGCGACAAAACGCCCTCGTTTTGCGGGTCAAAAACGCAATTGGACATTTGGTTACAATCTTATTCGAAAATCAGATGGTGCCTGGAACCCGTCTGAAACCAGATCTCATCATTGAAGCCAACAGTGAAATTCTCATCATTGACGTTACTGTGACATTCGAACACGGAAAACAATCCTTTGAGCGAGCCCGTCAAAGGAAGCTTGACTGGTACTCATGCCTCATTGACAGATTCAAGACACCTACAAATAGAGTCGAAGTCATTGCATTTGTTATGGGTGCTCTGGGTTCCTGGGGCCGTCTCATGAGAAAGTTCACCTCAAGGGCGTACCTTGCGAAGTTCCGCCACCTCTGTGTTTGTGACACCATCAGATGGTCGCGGGACATTTACACAGAATATGTGACAGGCATCCGCCAATTTGACCCGAACGATCTAAACATCCAAGCCCCCATCCGCCCGAACCAGAATACGAAGTTGACGAAGAAACACTCAGCAGACGCCCACAAGTTTCCGACAGCTAAAAACTGGACTATGTAATATATTTTCTAATAACTGTATAATTGTCATTTACTGGTTAATGTACATGTCCAATTTGTTTTTTCTGTAATTGTATATTTGTTGTTATGTTTTTATTTTTGTTATTAGTAAAAAACTCATGTTGTTTTCCAGCTATATCTGGTTTTCTGCCTTGTAAAGGGGTGGTCGTTGCGTCTGTACTCAGTCCATACTAAAATATATGCAAAGGATCCCCACAGATTAAGTCCCGCCTAGATGGGTCTTTTTAGACGGACCTCCATGCTTGCATGGCCTCCAGTCTCCTCTGACCAAACATGCTATAAGCTATAAGCTCATTTTGGTTTATTAGTTAACATCTAGGCAGACAAATCTGTTCTTTTCAGCTTAATGGACATCGGTCATTAAGCTTTTAACAGTCAGTAGTTTTTCTTTTGCCCTCCATCGGAGGTGAGCGAAGGATAGAAGGCTAACTTTTCTTGTGTTAGTCGACTATTGCACTGCCTGGTTCCTGGGCTTCTTTCCATGAAGCCTCCAAGTTTGAATGCTGGATCCGGCCTTTAGTATACGAACTAAAGCCTCCGGAGATTCTTGTTGGTTGTTTTTTCTTGTTTTATGAGTTCACGCAGCAACTGCCGGAAATCCAGGGGTGAAGCTCCACGAACTCGTCGCGTTCACCTGTGTTGTGTTTGGTGGTTGCCATTGTCTGACTTCGGCTTCGGCTGGGGTTCGACTTTGATTCGCAATGACTTCCATCATACCGATACCAGGGCCTGGCCCCGTCATTGCACTTTGGCGGGCATACTAGGCGTCCATAGAGGGCTGGTCCTGGGGAACCTTTGGTGTTAACACGCATGTCCACAAGTCCATCGTGCTGGGAAACCAGTCAGGCAGGTGGTCTGCTATGCGCATCTGAGATGTTTCAGGCCAGTCTGCGGGGCAACGGGAATCTGCCGAGGTCGCCGAGTGGCCCCTTCCATCCGTGGTCTGACCTCCAGGTAGAGTATGTAGTTAGGTCTGGACAAACGACTTTGAGTTACCATAGGGTGCTCAGAGTTGCCCTGCAGGTTTCTTTTTGTTGGGAAATGCACATAATTTCTAAGGTAGGTTAGGTTGGCTGACTTTGTGCATTGGTGAGACGGGATCCAGGCTTCTTTTGTTAGGACTATCTCGACTTAGAGAAATGTCAAGTCTGTGCCTCTTGCGATAGAAAGGTTCGTTTACGAAACTTGCTATCGCAGCTGGTAGTTCGCGGGTCAAAATTGTTCTTCGTTGTTTGGTCTGCACATTTGGCTACTCCCGCCTGGGGGACTTAGGTTAGGGATTGCTAGGTTAGGATAGGATTTGTTTCGAACTCTTCACTTGCGCAAAGTCAGACCAGTTCTAAATTCAAAATTCTTTGTTTATTCTTTCGTTCGTTTGTTCTCTTTGTTTGCCTGCATTTTTGTCCATGTTCGCGCTGTTGCTCTCTCTCTTCCAGTTTCCAGGCAGTTCTTCAGTTCGTTTTCACGTCTGCTACACTTTGGTCTAACTACACTTTGATCTAGCGATTAGTCGATCTCGACTTGTAATTTTGAACCTCGTTCGTGATCGCTCTTGTTTTCTGCGGACTCGCAATTTTGAACTCTATGATGTCTGCTCCGCCGCAGTCTCCTCCTGCCATTTACACTTAGGCTTTTGCCTCTGAGTCTGCCGTTCCTTCTGACGCTCAATTGGATAACAGGACCGCTGATGAATTACCGTCATCTTCTCCAGCCTCCAATGAAAGTAGTGTCATCATACCGCCAAATGTCTCGCTTACTCCCTTTCGAGTTGGGCTTGTAGACATTCTGAAAGGATCCCCTATTGGATCCAGAACTAGACTGCAGTTGTCTCTGAAACAACTGAACGGAACTCCCGAGTGTTCCGCTAACACGTCTCTTGATCAGGAAGTCCTCATTCCGATCCTGAATTTTAATTGCACTCCGGAGTTCTCTCAAGTCAGAATTGTTTCGCCCATGCCTGGACAACTTCATGCTAATGTTAATCCTGCAGTTCTTCCTGTGCAATATGAAACAAATAATGATATATCATACTCAAATGATCATGTGCAAAATGGAACAAATAATGATTTGCTAATCTCAAATGATCATGTTTCTTCCCCACAATCGGACTCTGACTTGTCTTCTCGCATTCCTGCAGGAACAGTTCTGAAGAAAACCAAGAGACCCATTCTCATCATAATACTGAAGTTAATCATGAAACCACCAAAAATGTACTCGTTTTGAATCCTAACGAGGAAGAAACAACAGAACTACTTACTCCTGATCCAATCGAAGTACTTAGAGCATGCTTCCTCGAGTACGATGTTCTGTCCTCCTGTAATAGTCTCGATCAAGGACTTCCATTTCCAAACATCACGTGCTCTCAACAGGAGACAGCTCCTCAAAGTCCCATTCGGCTTCCGTTCTGCTCAACTTGCAAAATTAAATTCCTTTCTGAGAATACCTTGAACCTTCATTTGCACAGTGTGAACGGACTTCCACTTGATCCATCTATTTTCGTGGAAGTTGGATATGTATGCTCGCACTGCTTAACTGAATTTAGTAGAGTTGAAGATAAACGGCTGCACGAATGTAATGCCATCCCTGCTGGGCAAATTAATGGTGAACTTTGTGCATACATTGCCAGCAGTAGAAAAGCTTTCAGAATCCATATGTGGGACGCCTACAGGACAGAACCTATCCGAATGCGAAGAGAAGTTCCAATGAGCCAAGCTGGACCTGATGACATCCCAATTATCCCTCCGGATACAGATGAGTCCAATGACCTTTCCAGTGGATATGAAACTCACTCAGCTGAGTCTCCGAACTTACAGATCACTATTAGCCAATCTGACTCAGAGCCAAATGAAAGACGAGTCACTGAGAATGATAGTGCTATTAACCCTGATCAAGATAATCCAAGCGGCAACACTGAAAACAGATTTGTCCTAGTCCATTACGATGATAACTTCACTGTCAGAACAAATGCAAATTCCGACTGTCAAACAGTCAGCACGTGCCCCACCTCCAATGTACGATCTGGGGAACTCTTCATCTTCTATTCCCGCAAATCGACCCACTGGTTTGCACTGAGGTTGGATGTCCAGCAGATTACTCGTCTCAATGTTGGTCCTCCAACAAGAACAGCCTAAAGCGCCACATGCGGGAACACCACAAGATTAAGATCACCAGCACTCGATTCTGGTGTACTTTCTGTCAAAGCAACATTGACAGACCTTCAAAACACACATGTCTGAATAGTACCAATATGATGATTTTTGCAGAAAATAGCATTCAGCATCCGTGCAACCTTTGCACGAGAGCCTTCCGCACTGAGGTTGGGCTGAGAAATCACATCCAAAATCATCGTAAAAAAAGAGGCTGAAAGTCAAAGACCACCAATTGTGGTACCCGAAATTGTTAGAAGACCTAGAAGACGACCAAGGAATGAGCCTCCTACTCCTCTTCCACCTGAAGAAGAAGATTCTAACATAGTAAACCCTGACAACGCGTTTGCTCCCTCAAGTGCGCAAGAACAAGAAGTCAGAGTGGACGTTGAACCTGTAGAAGAAACTAGCTCTGCGATCTTTATCCGGCGCTTTAGAGCAATGGAACAGTCCGACATTACCGCGAACAACTTCGCAGCCTTTGAAGAGCTAGTGGACGAATACTGTGCCGACACTCATGCAGCAGTCCTCCGTAACTTCGCCGCTCCACGTGTTGTGATTTCGGATGAGAAATCTGACACAATTTATCATGCTTCTCCAGCCGATGACGGAGCTGTCATCTAAAAGATGTTTAAGAGGAACAAGAAGAAAGCTGTTAGAGTGATCATCAAACAGCAAGGAGCCAGATGTTCATTTGAACCTGCTACTATATTCAATCATTTCTCCACCTCGTGGAGTGCTAGTACATCTGACGCCGATTATTATACTCAAAGTAAAGATGAACGAGTCGAAGTCCTTGACCGCCCCTTCACCATAGGTGAAGTTTCCCGAAAACTTAAGGCTGCTGATAACACCTCGCCTGGAACGGACAGGATAACCTACCAACACTGGAGGAAGACTGTAAACAGCATCAAAACTCTCACTTCGATTTTCAACTTGTGCATTCTGTTCCGGAAAGTTCCCGATTCATGGAAAAAAGTCGATGACAATCCTCCTGCCCGAGAGTGGTTATCCACTGGATCTGAAGAACTGGCGGCCCATAGCTATAAGCAATACAATTTACAAGCTTTTTGCAAAGTGTCTCGCCTCCAGATTTTCCGACTGGTTTTCGCGATTCTCAGTCTTATCACACTGTCAGAAAGGATTTCTCCCGTATGATGGTGTGATTGAACACAACTTTGTCCTGCAAGACAGGAAGATAAGGGCCAGGAAGCAGAAGAAAGAGCTATGTATTGCATGGCTCGACATCTCTAATGCGTTTGGGGACATCCCCCACTCAGCCATCCTGGATGCTCTCAATGCCAACAAAACCGGCGACGTTTTTAGAGATGTTGTTGAAGATATTTATACAAATTGCAGGACACAAATCCTTGCAAAAGATACCCGCACAGACTACATTGATGTGCGACGCGGAGTTAAACAAGGATGCCCACTTAGCGGGATCTTGTTCAATCTGTCAATCCATCCTACCCTCCGCAGGATTCAAGGCAACGCCTCTGACCATCGAATCTTCGCGTTTGCCGATGATATTGCCTTACTTGCAGACTCCCCGGAAGATCTGCAATCGATGCTTTATCTTGTGCATGGCGACCTGAAGAAGATTAACCTTCAATTTAATCACAACAAGTCTGTTGCTTTTTATCTTGCCTGTTCCACTCCAATTGGGACCCGTGACACAGACTTCTTTATCGACGGGATTAGACTAAAAACCATAAAAGAATTCGAGTACCACAAGTTTCTGAGTACCCCTGTTGGCTATAACCCAGTGCGTGACTTAAATAATCTTTCCGAAATTGCACACCTTGGAAAGGCAATCCTCACCTCCCTGCTCGCACCATGGCAGAGGCTTGATGCCCTCTAATACCCACGACGGCCCAGCCTACCCAAAAAGGGTGTAAGGCAAAAAAGGCCGCCGGGGAAGCAAAGAAACCCCCAAGGCGCGTCGGCCAACGACTTGGCGCAGACCCCGGACCAGCCTTTATTGAGTCAAAGAGAAAATGTTACAAACATTGCCCATAGTGGCAGTAAAATATAAAAAGGGTGCTGGACACATAAAGAATAAAAAGGGTGCCGGAGACACAAACTTAGTAAACGTAGTTACAAAAATAAAACACCAATACATACTATGCTCAAACAGGAGCAGAAATTAAATACAATAACGTCGCAACACAATTGATAAAACGATACAGGCGATGAGGTCTCAAGCGACCAACTCATCGGTCGCCACGAAAATATACAATTAAAGTGTTACAACAGATCAGCATAAGAATCCCGCAATACAGACAATTAATAAATAAAATTGCCATAAAACATCAATTACCATATATAAAAAGCAAATATAAAAAAAATAAAAGACAGACAAGACACACACACATCACACGAATCACAGCAAACACACACACACACACACACACACACCAAGTCGTATAAAAAGTTAAAAGAGAATTCCAAATAGGTCATTTAAAAAGATCTAAACCCAAACCAGGAAACATCAGAGTGAAATCGACGATATCCGATTCGTTAAAAAGAGAACAGATAAAACAGTTAAAAAATGCAAAAGTGAATTAAGAAACACAATCCCAAATACAGGTTCGAAGGAGATCCCAACACACCCCAATTACCTACAACCAACCCCTGGAGAGAACTGAGTTACGAATCTAACCTCGTAAAAGTTAAAAAAACAACGACACATAAACCGGCCAGGGCCAAAAAAGATTTAAATAGGTCTCCATTAATATATTTTAAAAATAAGATCACAAAATCTAACAAAAACAGACAAGTTTAAAAAGTTTGCAGAATGAGCGTGGGATGGGAGAGCAGTAGACAATATATAAAAACCATTAAAAACAGTAAAATATTGCAATAAAATATTCAACAACAATACACAATACCACCCAGTATAAAGAGATGAGGAACAAAGAGTACATGCAAAATAATGCCCGAAAATGAAACGAAGTATAAAAAGTATATAAAATGTATAAGACATCATAAAATACCACCAAGTGACCGACATAGTTAAAATGCAATAAAACAGGTCTAAAAGCAAGTGAAAGTCAAGTAATTATAATAGAGTCAAAAACATCAAATGTTAAAAAAGTACAAAGGATCTAAAAAAGTCAAAATATATAATTAACAAACAAAGCGACCCAACAACGAATATCTGAAGGATCAAGACCACTGCGGAGTTAAGTGTAACTGAGAATAGTGGAGTGGCCTTCACGCCTTGGGTGACCCTACCAGGAGTATACACTCCCGACGTACTTCACCCACTCCTCCCAGAAACACTCCCAATAAGGGAAAAACCCACAGTGGTAAACCAAATGTACATGCAAATACCACAAGAGTCGCAAGACAACAAAAAGATCGAAAAAGCCATTACAAAACGAACAAACACCAAATAAAAGTAAAAAGGTTTAAAAATCAACACAGCTTTAAAAGATCCGAAAAAACACAAAAAGGGAAAATCACACAGCTTGATGCCCTGAAGTGTTTCTTCTTCCCGGCTATGAACTTTGCCATGAGGACGAACCAATACCTGAAGAAGGACTACGACAAAATTGATAGAGCCGTCCGCAAAGGGATAAAATACACCCTCAACCTGCCACGCCAGGCCGCAAATGCATTCCTCTATGGCAGCAGGAAGATGGGCTGCTGTGCGATTCCCATTGCCGCCGAGGAGATGGACTTGAATCTAATTGACACAGCCTCCAAGATCCTTACGTCGAGGGATGACACAACTCAAATTAACACCCTCAATCAACTAAAAGCCTCTGTCCGTTTCAGAAACAGACGGACCCAACCGACACCGACATCAGTGAATTCCTTTCTGGAATCATTAACGACGATTTTATTCCACATTCGAATGACTTCTCGAACGCGTGGACTGCTGCACGAGCTACTTCGAACAGGCTCGGTGTCACTTGGGTCGTTGAAAAAGGATCACACAAACTCTTCTTTCAAGATCTGGAACTTCGCGCCAACTCCCGTCGCAAGCTCACGCACGCCATACGTGAGCATCTTCGTGCCGACAGGACTCAGTCGCTGATTCGAAACTATCCGATTCAAGGGAAAGTGATGGAATGCGTTGCGCTGTCTCCTGCCAGCTCACATTTCATCACGGATGGCCTCTACACGAGCTTCGCGATGTGGAGGTTCATCTTCCGTGCACGATCAAAAACCATCCCTCTTAACGGTGCCGTGACCTGGAAACAGGGCCACGACCGAACATGCAGGATAAGATGTGACCACATTGAATCTCTTGCTCATGTCATCTGTTATTGCTTGGTTCACCCAAGAGCTCTCCAACTGCGACACAACGCACTCGTTGGCAGAGTGAAAACGGCCATTGGCCACATTGTGCAAATAATGTATGAAAATCAGCGTGTCCCGAACAGCAATCTCAGACCAGATCTTGTTGTTGCCTACAGATCTGAAATCTACATAATCGACGTAACGGTCACTTTTGAAGATGGCAAAGACCCGTTTGATCGCGCCCGCGAGAGAAAACATCATGCCTATGCAAACATCATTAATACATTCAAGACTCCTACGAACACAGTTGAAATCATTCCATTTGCCATGGGTGCCCTCGGGTCGTGTCACCCTCAGAATGATTATTTCATGAAGAAATTTGTGTCCCGCTCGTACCTCACCAAGTTCAGAAAATTTTGCACCTGCGACACAATCAAGTGGTCTCGGGACATTTATGCTGAGCATGTCACCGGAATTAGGCAATATGACCCGACAGAGCTCAACATCTCCACGCAAAGACCACCTGAACCTAAGTCTGAAACTAACGAAGAATCTATGGAAATACGACCTACAAACAACAACTAGTTGTTTTGTATTTTTGTACTATTTTGTATTGTATACTTGTCATTGTTGCATGCTCATTGTTATTTGTTTTATTGTTTCTGTTAGTATATAGAATTTATGTACTTTAGTAAAAAATGCATGTTGGTTTCCAGCTATGTCTGGTTTTCTGCCTTGAAAATAGGTGGTCGTTGCATTCGTACTCAGTTTGTACTGATGTACATGCAAGGGCTCCTCACGAAGTAAGTTCCGAATGAATGGATCGCCGTAAACGGACCTCCACGTTTGCGTGGCCTGTAGTTTGCCCCGATCAACCAGGCTATAAGCACATCATGACTTATTAGCTTAACATTCATGCGGACAATCTGTTCTTATCAGCTTAATCTCTGATAGGGCGTTCATCGAACGCTCCGAGATTTTTAGCAATTTTTGGAACATGGGTCGATGTCCGGAATTCATTCCGTTCGACCCCCGGGGTCATTCTGACTCTACACTGCCGGCAGAATTGGCCCTAAAAATGTCAAAAAGAAGGTCATCACGGAGGCACACTAGCTGTGCTTCGGTGCATCGATTTTAAAACACATAAATCTATTGTTTGAGTGGAATTTTCTTTGTTTTTATGTTGAGACAGTGAAGGATTCATACGAGAAAAAAATCGAGAAAGTAAGGGAGACGGACCAATTCCACTTTTTCCCCCTCTTTTTGCCCTTTTTCGGCACCGATTCCTTTTCCTTTAATTTTTACTACTTTTGCTTCTAAATCTACGCGAATAAAATGTTTCTGTTTTCTGCGCCATTTTTTATTCATTTCTTTTGTTACAAAACATTCATTTATAGAAAAATAATTGACTTTTAGAGATGAAAGTAAATGCTTTTAAAGACTTGGTTTAGATTTAATTTTTAGACTTTTGCTTCTGCCACAGATTTAAATGGTGGAGGTCAAAATGATATCGTTGTTTAGTCATTAGTTTTGAAGCACATAAAATTTTTAATCTGATACTAGATGGAAGAATTTAAATTTAATAACAGGTTAGAAAAATCCTTTAGAAAAAGACATTTGCATGACTGTGTTGCATCTAATATGACAACATATTTAAAGGACTAATCAGGTTCTCTGAATCTACCCGATTCTCCCTTGGACCTGGTGTACAAGTCTCTCAATAATACAGTCCATCTTGGCGAAAACGATACTTTATTAAAACAGCTAAAACATTAAACATTATATAAAACCAACAAGTAACATAACACAGAAACAAGAACTACAGCTACTATCGCTGCATAGCCACACAACTGCAATAACATACTCAATCCTGGCCTTTAAAGGAAACTGGCAGAAGACTGCGCATGCTCCAGACTCCCCATGCTATGGCGCAGGTTTTTGCATCCAACATCCTCCCCACTTTTTGAGTGAATGCTAGAACTCAAAAAACACATATTTTGGTTTAATAAATCATGTCCATATTCATTGACACCATAGGAAGAGCCAGAACAGACAGTCTTCTTTACAATATTGATATTTCATGCTTTAAAGAATCAACTTGATTTACACTCAACTGTAAAGGATAAATTCGCTGCACGGGCCTTGTGGTAACTTCGGACTGTGTTTTTACTTTGACAGTACGCACTTTTCCATCTCGACCTGGCAATACTTCCATTATTATCGCCAAAGGCCAATTTAATCACTTTTTATTATCGTCTCCTATCAATACAACTTCACCGATCTGGGGTTCACGGACATTCTTATTCCTACCTTGTTTTTGAATCAATAAGCTCAAATACTCCTTTTGGAATCTAAGCCTTAAATCCTTCAAAAGTTTAGTTTTAAATTTTATCCTCCTTCTGAAACTTTGTGTTTCTACAAGATCTATATCACCGATATTAAAATTCCGACTTTCAATCAAAAACATAGACGGGGCTAAAGGAACAAGATCATCTCAATTTTCAGAGACATAAGTAAGAGAACGCGAGCTTATAACCGATTCGCATTCACATAACACAGTCCCGAGTTCCTCAAAGGATAAGATCGATTTTCCGAGAGAGCGTCTCAACACACAATTCTTTAATAACTCGAACCAACTTTTCCCAAAAGCCTCCCCACCAGGAAGCCGTAGAAGGATTGAATCTCCACAAAATTCTATTAATGTTTGCCTCTCGCGCGATTTTATCCCAATCTAAAGTAGATAGCTTAATATATGCACCTCTAAAATTGGTGCCATTATCCGAATAAACCGTTCTCTGTCTACCTCTTCTAGCTATAAATCAACGAAACGCCATTAGAAAAGAGTCGGTGGTTAGAGAAGCCACGAGCTCAAGATGAACGGCTCGATATACAGCACATGTGAACAATACTATCCAAACTTTCGAACCGCTCTTCAAGAAAAGTGGCCCCGCCAAGTCAACTCCTGTGACCTCAAAAGCTACTGTATCGGAAACTCGATCTTCAGGCAGCGGACAAGATTCAACAGTCAATGGTTTTGCTTTATAACGTTTACACTTCATACAACCATTAAATTACACTTCTAATAGTCTTGCGTGATTTGACAATCCAAAATTTTTCTCTTAATATAGACAGCATTATCTGGGTTCCCGCGTGACAATGTTTTTTATGTACAGACTATCAAACGTTTAGTTAATGTACAGTTATTGGGCAAAAGTATGGGATTCAAAAAGGTTGGTACATCTTTACGCTCAGTTATGCGAGTCTTAACTCTCAAAATCCCATTCTCGTCCTTAAAAATATCAACTGTAGGTACTGCTTTTGCACTAGAAAAACATTGGCAGTGAATTAAACGTATCAATACAATTTCTGCACTTTCTCTTTCTGACAAAATTAGTCTAGAAGACTTAGAAACAGAAGTTTTATTACAGTTATTTATAAAGCACAAAATCAACATGCAAAACACAAAGCATAAACAAGTCATACCCTTATTATGTGCCCTCAGTATAGCCCTTTCCTGTCGTATTAAGGTCAAATCTTTATTATCTGGCAAGTTCGTTTTTGCATCTAATTTCCAATCTCGTACCTACCATCGGGAAGCACTGTCAATTTTTCATGAAATTCTTTTAGATGCTCGTCAAATGCTTTCCTCTTTGACACATTTTCAATGGGTTCACGAATACCTAAAGACTCAATGTCCCATAATTCTCTCAAGGAAGCATTGTTAACATACAAAGAGAGGACCGTCTGCACAGAATCCATAACTATATAATCATCAATGGAATAGATCCCAGTTTCTTTACCGATATCAGTCCATCCCAATTTTGTATGAATTGCAACTAAACCAAAATTTAACTGAACACATCTTCCCGTTAATAATTTCCCAATTAAATCTGCTCCGATTAAAAGGTCAATCTCATTTTCATTACAAGTGACAGCAGATAACTCAATATCGTTAACTCTTAAATTTTCCAATATTTGTGGATCCTCAATTTTAGGAACAAAGCCACAAATCTTGCGCTCAGAAAACACCTCACAGCAGTAGCTGAAAGAACCATTTAAATCATTAATTTATACTGCATAAATACCGTGCTCTATTGGAGGTGTTTCCTTCCCCCCGAACAGACCATTAATCACTTTTCATGTCTGAGAGGTCGCAATGTCAAGAAGTTAACAACTCTGTCGCTTACGTATGAGCGGGAAGAAGCACTATCCAAAAGTCCCCGAACACGCATTTTACTTCTACAATTTCTACACAAAACAGTCTGCAAATAGACATTATCATGGAAATTATAATTTGTTAATTGCTTGCCACCTCAGTACTTTCATTAGTTTTGACGGGAAGAATTTCTTTCTTACCCGGACACATTAAAGTTGCATGCTGCCTATTACATTTTAAGCATTTTACCTTAACCTTACATTTCTTATTGACATGCCCATATCTAATGCACTTGAAACAAAATCTATTTTTATACAATATATGTTTCTTATCATTATAAGACATATTTTGAGCCAAAAGACATTCAGAGATCCAATGAAGTTTCCTACAAAATACACAATTTTTCTTACCTGTGGATGTCCCGGCATATGAAGAATTGGTACTAATCTACATGACTGTCGTTCTGGTATCCGTGGTGTCTAAATCAGCACTTTTATTTCTTTTAAACGATCCGCCATTCTTCACAAATCCATCACGAGCCAGCTTAATGATCTCCTCGGATTCGACTTCATGACGCAAAAAGGACATTAGCTTCTCAAGGGACCTCTGACTTGTCGAGTCGTCTGCAACTCCTGAAATCCTACTGCGTTCCCAGGCGGCAACACTTTCCGGCAGGCAAGATTCAACAAGCGGTTCCAGAAAATCCGCAAACTTCTCCTTAGTACGCCCCAAGTTTTCCAAGGCTCTAAGCTTTGTCTCCAACATGTCGTAAAGGGTAGCCAAATCAGAATTCCTTCCAGCAACGGCATTCTTCATTAGAAGAGAAAGAAGATCTCGCACATAAATCTGTACCAAAAGTTCCTCCCGACCAAATCTTGCCTTCAGCTGTTGAATCGCCTTCGAGTAATTCTCGGTTGTAATTGGAAAACTGGAAATCAATCTTACAGCTCTTGACTAGGGTACCATGCATTGGTATAAATACTGGAATTTACGACTTCAGTCAAATCAGCAGACTCGTGTGTCTTCGAGAAAATACTCCAGAATGTGAGGAATTCTTTTGGGTCACCCGAAAATTTCTTCAACTCAAATTTCGGCAACTTGAGTTTCGGTGCATTATCCGTTGAAGAGTGTTTCATAAGGCCTCTGGAACTCTTCAGAGAAGCTTCAACTTTGGGTTTCAACTCAAGATAACTATTTCGATAACTTTCAGCGGCTTCAAAGTCTGCTTCAAACTCAGAATGAGTGCTCGTATCCTCCAAAAGCAATGAGGATATTTCTTTTTGAATTACCTCTAAGCGTGAAAATTTATCATCCAACTGTGAATGTAAAGAGCTCAGTTTACCAAGATCCTTGCCATCAGCTTCGAGAACCTCCAAGTGTTGCCTCACATTCTTTGCTGCAACTGTAAATGCAGTTCTCCAAGATTTTCGTTGTGCCTTCAGGGCATCCATTATTTCAAATGAATATTTCACAAAAACTCACCAGACCACAAGTGTCCTGTCGCGGACGCCATTATGTTGCATCTAATATGACAACACATTTAAAGGATTAATCAGGTTCTCTGAATCTACCCGATTCTCTCTTGGACCTGGTGTAAAAGTCTCTCAATAATACAGCCCATCTTGGCAAAAATGATACTTTATTATAACAGCTAAAACATTAAACATTATATAAAACCACATAACGCAAAAACAAGAACTACAGCTATTATCGCTGCATAGCCACACAACTGCAATAACGCCCACAATCCGGGCCTTTAAAGGAAACTGGCAGAAGACTGCGCATGCTCCAGACTCCCCATGCTATGGGGCAGGTTTTTGCGTCCAACAACTGATTTTTTCAGAGTTGATGAACCGCTAATCAAACAAACATTATCTACAATAAACAAAAAAATTCACTTGGTTGAAACTTGGTTACTTACATTATCTTGAACATTATTTGAATATTCTGGCATGAGTAGTTATTTATTATTATTATTTGTAAAATGTTAATTAATTTTTCACATTTTTCAATAACATATTGATTTAATATTTTGACAATACATTGTTTTAATATTTTCATGATTTAATTATCAGTTAATATAATAAAATTGTGATTCTCAACGACTAGTGTCATCTGGTCGAGAATTTGAGAAAAAATGATTTCAGGAATCCGTAATAATTAAAATAAATTAAATGAACTGAAAACCTGACGAGTGAATGTAGATAAAAATTAAAATAAAGCTACATTTTAAAAAACCAATAAAGGAAATTTCATTTTTTATCCAGCTAATTCTAAATCATAACTAAAAAAATGTTTATCGGAATATATTTTTTCTGTTTTTAGTGATTCACTACAATTTTATGCTTCAAGAATCACCTTCTACTATGTAACAAACTTTTCTCTCAAATGAGTGGACAAGCATTCTACAAAAAAAGAGCGATTGGTTAGAGAAAATACAAATGACAACCAGAAGAATAAGAAATTCTCTAATAGCTTGCAATAAATTTTCAGAACGATAGAAATGTTTTATACTCGAAGAATTTTAGAATAAAATTATTTTCTATTTTAAGGAAAATGGATAAAAATGAAATAGAGCTATTAATAAAGAACAGCATATGACATAATATCTGAAGAGTAACTTCAGATATTTGTTTGATTGTATATAACAATTCTTTCAAAATTGAAGTGTATACGTTTCGCGAGCTTACAGTCATATTTATGACCTATTCTGCTCCTTTGTTTAGTTTTGAAAACAGTAACACAAAATAAAGAGTACATAAATTTGCATATGATGGGAAGTTCTTTATATTGAAAAAAACCATTCATTTTCTAAACTATCACTTGTTTGTCCTTTCAAATAAATGATAAATATTTTACTGACTGGAAATATATATTAAGAATTTCTATGGGAGTTTTCTCAATAACTACGTTAGTATGAATTATGTATATGAATTTTTCTGTGACATATAAATGCGGAATTTTTGTTTAGCGTCTCAAAGTGGAATAGTTCATGTATATTCATATTTATACGAAAAGTGGTTTTGCCTGAAAATTTATAGCATAAAGGTGAAAATGATTATTTTGAAAATTTCCATCTCGTGCGCTGGAATCTGGATTTCTAACATATTTATTGTATACTAGCTGATATGCCCGGCGTAGCTCGGGATAAAAAATATTTTCAAGTCCATATGTTTTCAAGTACTTATAACACTTTCAATTTACTAAAAGTGTTTTACGCGGAAGCGTCTTTCGTTGATTTTCGTTAAGCAACTGACCTTTTGGACCAGCAGTGAAACACCCTTCTTTTTCTCTCCTTAGTTTGAACCACCGGGCAAGAATCTCGTAGTCCTTCGTACTCCATTTTCCCCTCCCCATCATTGCTACGGCAACAGCAGAAACTCTTTCATATCTTGTATTTTGACGTAGACCTACGTCTCTTCATAGTGGTCTAATGATGTGTCGGGAAAGGAAAAAATTATGACGCTTTTCGTGATATTGTTAAGCGCTTATAGCTCAGCAACCAAATAACATAGATAGTTTTAGTTTCATTTAACAGAGGAAGGTTGACATTGAAGATTGCAAAAATAATTTTAGAATTTGGAATTACGGTTTAGTCACAGTCGAGCTTCAAAGTTGGTGAAAATCACTAAAAATTTTGATGACGTCACAGGGACCGACGCGCGCGCATGCAGACTATCCAATTACATTTGGCAGTTTATTCATCGATCTCAAGTTCACGCGAAATATTACTCAAGAATTGTTGAATTATGTCGAATTTCGTGGTAAAGTTAAACGCTTATAGCTCCGCAACCAAATAACAGAGAGTTTTAGTTTCATTTAACAGAGAAAGGTAAACATGGAAGATCGCAAAAATAACTTAAGAATTTGTAACTATGGTTTAGTCACAGTCAATTTGAAAAATTGGTGAAAATCACGAAGAATTTTGATGACGTCACAGCGACCGGCGAGCGCGAGCACATTGGTTGTGAACGGTATATTAACTGGATTTTAATAGATCAATAATTAATTCATTTCAGATTAATTCATTTAACAGAGAAAGGTGAAAGAGCATAGGTCATAGGTCAAAGTTACATAGAGCTACTTTAGTCACAGTTGAGTAAACGATTAATTAACTGTCCTTAACTATTATTAACAATTGTTGATTTAATTGAGCTGTACTTTCCATCGATTTAATTGAGTTGATTTGGATTTAGTTTCATTTAACTGAGAAAGGTCATAGAGCATAGGTCAAATTCACATAGAGCTACTTTAGTCACAGTTGAGTAAGGTAAGTAAGTCTACGCCCCTCAATCCCAGCGGTCGTTTCGCAGAGACAGCCTCCGGTCGATTTTTTTTTGCCATTATCCGGTCTTATTCTCTCATCTTTAGTGTTTTTGTCACTGACCGGAAAAATACCTCATATTGTTCTTTCTTTTTCACCTTAGGCCCTCTCCCTCCGGTAGGAAGTGGGATCAACAATCTTGAAGGATTTTACACACTCATGATCATTATAAAATTTGTAATATTAAATGAAGCACCGCGGAAAGAGTAATTAACATCATTGTGTTGTGGGGAAAACATACTGATACAGATATATGCTACGAAATAAAAGCTAAATAAAATTACTGCCTTTCTGTTAATATTCAAAGAAAACAATATTTTTACCATAACTTTCACAATGGTAAAAATAGCAGAATGAAGGATTTGATAAAACGATAAATGATTTGAATTTTATTACAATAACAGAAAGCATTGTTACAAATTGTGTATGAAATAAATTTGAAATGTTTATTAAATTAAGAAAAAGAACGAATAAAATTTAATTTGAAATCATTAAAAAGATAATTTTCTGCTCTTTAAGATGGCATGTAAATAATCTACGTGCAATATATTTTTTTCTGAAATTATTGCCGAAACACTGAGATAAAACGCCGAAACTTGGCTTAGTTTTCGTTATTTAATTTAAAATCTTAGGAAGAAAATTTTTAAAGTTTGAAAAAGTAGAATTAATCTAAGAACGGACCCCATAATGGCACGTGGAAAGTTCATGTCAAGTCTATTCTCCGTTTAGGAGGAGTTCTTGCGACAGATAGACCGTTAGAACATCTTTTTCCCCCATTCCTTTTTCGTCTTCCTACGATAGGAACCGGACTAAACAGTCTTGAAGACATAGCACACACTCATTAGGGTCAGTTAAAAATTTGTGAAAATTAAACAAAACATCGAGAGAATAATTCACTAACGTCATTGGATCACTGTGTAACCGTATTAAAAGCTGCCAATGCTACGACAACCGTAAACCGGAAGTAAAAAGTCTTCTTTGTTGTTTATGCT
>BGPR01006252.1:0-49400 GCA_013235015.1 Araneus ventricosus | reverse complement strand
CTCTGTTTCTAAAAACATTCTTACCTACATTCTTTTCTAAAAATTAGATCCGATTAAATTTCTTAAAATATCGTTAAATATTTACGTATCAACAGATTTCCATCATCAAAATTTTTTAAAAATATTCTGAGGTTAAATATACGCTTCAGAAGAAGTACAGTGTTCTTTTCCTTACTTCTGTCAAATTTTAAACGACGCTCTTTTCTTACTAATGTATCTTTTCTCAGTTTGTAAATCATTCTTACCAACATTCTATTCGAAAAATTAGGTATATAACTTAAAATATCGTTAATAAATGTGAAATATTTATGTATAATAAAGAACTTTGTTGCATAAATAAAATAGGTCCAGTAAGTACCAGAAGAACTATTTTCCCAAGAAATGTAGACAGAATGTTTTGCAACTGAAATCCATCATGTCATAAATGAAAAGCAAATACTTTAAATTTATCGAATAGGCATTTCGCTTAGAAATGGAATCGACATTCATCGAAAAATAAAGAACATCTGCCTAGTTTCTATATAAAGAGAAATACTACACACTAGATAAACATAAATGAAAAAGTTTCATTAAAATTTCCTCCGATACGACATTTGGGACTAGTTTAACCTATACATTTCCTACAAAAAAATCCATCCATTGATACTTTTCAATAGAAACATTTTCGCATAAAAACCGAGAAGCCCTATTCCACGAACCAATGCTCCTCTTTTAGGAGAGGTCTTGGAGGGGAAAAACAAGTCAGTCTTTGGTTACTTTCCAGTTTTATTCTTTCATATACGATATTTTTCTTGCTCCTCATTTCGAGATAAAACGGCTCAGATTAGGTAGTATATGGCTAGTTTCCAAATGGCGGATAATTCTGTTTCTTTTTTTCTTATTTATCGTTACACATTGCCATCATTTATTTAATATTTCCTGCTAGCCAATATTATATAAATTTCGAACACAAATGGAAGCAAAAAATGTTTATGCAGCTGCGAATAAATTACTTGGTAGTTGTTTCCATCTTCTGTGATTGGAATACAACTTGATAATTTGTTTGGTTTATTTTATTTATGTATTAATTGTCGGTTTGATTGTTGTAAAAAGTAATGAGTTTAGATAGATGACAAAAAGTTGAACATATTATTTTAATATTTAAATAATAATGAATTTAACGATTTATTCAAGCAGCATAATATATATACCCGATTAAATTTTTTATTAGTGTAAAAGTTTTTAAATATAAAAGATTCGTTCAATAGATTTAATTTCAAAATATTTCAATTAATTAGGTTCACATTCAAGTTATTAAGGACTCAGCTTATCAAAACGCTTACAACTGTCAAGGTAAATAATTTCATCAGGAATTTGTATTATTCAAAGTATAAAAGCAAAAATTACTTTTTGATTTAAAGAATTTCTTTAAATCCCGAAGGATCTCGTGGGCAATCTATGTATGTTTAGAAACAATGTCATAATTATATATATAAGATTTTATCATTACCACTATCATAATGTCTAATTTAACAAATTTGATCAACTGGACATTGATTTGTTAACTAATTTAAGCCATTGAAGCGTTAATTTCGTCGAGAATCAGTTAATTTGTATTAACGAACTGCAAATATTTAATTAAGTAAACTATTTATGTTGTTAAAATATTTAATCTATTATTAATCGAGTTGACATTTCGGAAAAATCCTCATATTGATTAATTGCTAATAATTACTAAATAGTAATAAAGTTACTTACACTCATTTACATGTTATTAAAACCACATATTATTATCGTATGCAAGGTCATTCATAGCACATAAACAAAGATTTAAAATAAAGGTGATTGAATATACTACATCGATTATCTTTTGTGTACGAATGTATGGGCACTAATACAAGATATAGATTTGAGAGTGAACATAACTCATTCAATAACAGCATAATTAACAAGTACTTTAGCTCAATAATTTTTACAATAAAAGCTGAACAATGCATCCACAGGAATGTTGAGAAGCTTTTAGAAAGTCAGACGGAAATTAATAGAAGCCAATTTAATTAGTAATACAAACATAGCACTGGACACGATTGGACATTATGTCTACAAAATTTAACCTATTACTGAAATAAGTTGAGCAAATATATGTTTCACTTGATTTTCCAGAACGCATCAATTGGTGGAAGTGAGAATTTTTCGCTCAAACAATGTATTTTAATGCAAAGTGTGTATGCTGTCATTGGAGTCTGTGAAAATCCTATCCAATGATACCTTATTCATCGCTGCAGTCTTTGTATTAGTTGAGAAAAAGGGATATTGACAACAGAAGTAATATATAAGACTATCCAGTATGTGAATAAATATATCAGCTCTATAAGAATTCATCAAACAATCATTGCATAATACACAATTATTCATATTTGATCTGAAAGATTCTTTCAACGATTAAAAATATTTTACTTTTATTCTAAAAGAGAGTTCGAAAACTTTTCAATCATAGACTCCGATCGTCATTGGAGTCGGTGAAAATCCTATCCAATGATACCTTATTCATCGCTGCAGTCTTTGTATTAGTTGGGGAAAAGGGATATTGACAACAGAAGTAATATATAGAACCATCCAGTATGTAAATAAATGTATCAGCTTTATAAGAATTTATCAAACAACATTGCATAATACACAATTATGCATATTTGATCTGAAAGATTCTTTCAACGAATAAAAATATTTTACTTTTATTCTAAAAGAGAGTTAGAAATCTATTTTCAAGTTCTACTGGAATTCACTACATTTTTATGCGTCATGAGTCTCCCTACCTCATGCACAGAAAATCCTTCTGAAATGGATGCACGCATCGGAAGATGAAAAAAAACCCAACGTATTTTGAAAGAACTAAAAACTAACAGGAAACATAGGAAATAAACGATTTGGAGTTAGTTATGAAAGGGAGAAAGAAAATGATGAGTTTCCATTACGATAAAAATTCAATTTGCAGGATGGATGCAAACATATTTTTTCCAGAAGAAAAACGTAAAGGAAGAAAAGAGAGCCAGTAGTCATGATCAACGAACGCTGCATATATGCTTAAGGATTTTTATCTTCAGAAGAATTCTTTTGTGCATTATTTTGGTAAACTTCAAGTCATACTTTCATTACACTTTGCTCATTTTTGTTAGATATATACTCGCATTATTAAAATAAAGACTCATAACATTGCTGAAAATAAATTTCAGTGAGATGAGATTTTTTTTCTTAAGGAACAATGCATTTTCGAAACTATCGTTTGTTCGTTACATAAAAAATAATGCGTACTTTACTGAAATTCTCGAAAATGTTCTTTTTAAAGTTTAAATATGGTCATGTTAGCATATATATATGTATATAAAAGAATCAAATCATAATCGAAAAATAAATAAAATAACAAACTTTCATATCAAATTCGAAAAGATATGTGAAAACGAATTGAAAGTATATCCGAGTAAAGATAAAAATGCGAATAGTAATAGATGGAAAAAATTGCACCTGCAGGTGCTGAGAAGTTGTGATGTAGTTCAGTTTTTAATATTGATCATTGTATTTTGGAAAATATCGTTTGGTCCTTGTTTGAAGTTATAAAAGAAAAAAATTACGCTATGTCTCGCGGATGCGCAGTAAATCATTATTTACTATAACTACTATGATGTAATTATGATGATAAAGATGTCCTACTTTACCACAAATAAACAAAACAGAAAACTCGTCCATATTATAGCGAGTGTGTTAAAACAACAGAGGATCCTATACTGCTTAAGCGCAAACCATTTCGGCAAATGTGGAATCGGGAATTTCATAAAAAGAGAATTGTCAACAGGAAAAATAGCTTACTCGAAATAGCAACGCAGAAAATCAAATTTCCCTGTAGAAGAGATAATTTTTACAAGTGAGTGTAAGTCTTCCAAATTTCCTCACATCTCAGTGATTCCGTGCACTTGTGAAAATGTATCAATTTTGCAAAAGGGAAAAGAGAGCATGGGAAAAATTGGGAAGAGGCAGAATATGAATTAATCAGCGCTGCAAAAAGGAATTAGGGATTTTTAATAAACTATATTTTTGCTATTGTTATTTTAAATATCTATTCTAAATAAGTCACACTTTGAATTTTTAAAGTCTTATTAAATGTATTTAAAGTGTTTTGAAAAAAAATTAAACAAAAAATTGCCATTTGTTTTTAATACACGTTCGGCAAAAGTTTGTGTATTTAGTTCTATATATTGTCAATAGATGGCGTGTGCAGTGAAAACTAAGTTTAAATTATTTCTATCTTTATACAAGAGCTGTAATTGTTCGAAAACGCATATCACAAAAAGAATGGTGACTCGCAGAAAATACCAGTGTAACTACGATAGGAGGGAAGCGTGACCACAAAGAATGATCTTCTTTCTAAGCACCGAAAATGAGCTTCCATGGCGCCATCTGTTGCCAGAAGATAGAACTAAAATCTAAAACTTTTCAAAAGTATATTACAAAGAAATGAATTTTTGAAAAAAATTTTGAAGCACTTTACACACATTTAATTACCAATGAATGAATCACAGCTTTTTGACAGCAGTATTTATCACTGGTATTTGTGATTATTTTATTTTGCGTTGTAAATAACAGTTCATCAAATATTCGTGATCTCTAAAAGGAATGCGTGGGATTTCCATTCTTTAGAGGAAAAACAGTTTTCTTCCCTCCAATCAAACAAATACTCATTTGTAAAGCTTCCAACCAGACTACTGATAACAATTAAGGAGAATGTTTTTCTCGCAATGTGCTATGGACGAGAAGATAGAAACACGAGCGTTGGAAGAGGTCGAGCATACTCTGACTGAGATAAATGGCAGTAGATTTGAAAGATGAAGACAATTTAAATGTCACTTGATTAGTGAGACGTCATGGGAGAAATGGCATTTAGTTCAGTTTCTTTATATTTTATGAAATATAATTCCTTAGTCAAGAACTTGAAAAAAAAATTCACTTCGAAAAGTGATTCTTCACATTGTTTCAATAATCTTACTATTAATTCATTCTAATAAATTTTTTCTTGTCATTTGAACGAACTTTCGGGTCCTTCAAATGATTATAGTATAAATTTAGTATACAGTTTTAAAAACAAACATACTTTTATGAGTGTATTAAAATTATAATTTTATTGTATCGTAACTACTAACATTTTCTATGTATTAGTTTTTAATTTATAATTCTATTTTATAAAAAAGAATAAATCTTGAAATCATTGTTTTCTCCAATTCATTACGAGGTGCAGCTACTCGTATGAAATGCAAATTTAACCCTTTAACCTACATCAACGTGTCTGTCACGTGCATCGAATTACAGAATTTTTGCTATTTAAACCCGTAATTAAGTTAACATAACAATTAATTTTGGCTACAGTATTGACTTGGACACGCTTAAATGTCTCAAAAATCCTTTACCAACTAAAATTGATTGAAATAATACAAAATATCCTAAATGGGTGATGTCATCTAATTAGGAGGTTAAATAAAATCGTAGTGCAAGGGGTTAATCAAAATTCCTTCGCTGAAAAACTGATTGCTAGTCTCTGAAAATATTTCAAAAAAATGAATTGTCATTGACAACAGATATGCGCACTAAATTTAAAAACACTAGTACTTCAGAAGTTTTTAAAAGTATAACATAGAAGTTATTGTCATAATAAGTCAAAAGCATAAACTCTCCTATCAGAAATTCCAATTTCGTGTTAAAATCGTAACTAATCCATGACATGAGCTTTATCTGTTCATTCAATCAATACGAAAAGACGATACAATCTCTGATTTCAAAAGAACAAATTACATGTCAAGCAATCTCACAAAATAATTTTTTGGCCTCTCAAGATGAGCTTCAATAACTCAAAAATTGTCATGAAATCGGATTGTGGGCGCCCGCATTACAGAGGTATTAGATGTATGGTTAATTACTTACCCTGGTTGAATTGCAGCCAATATAGAAGACGAAGTCAAAAGAATCATCGAGTTTATACGCAGTTTCAACCCTCTCAAATCCAAACTACACTTGCATCCAGAGAAATGGTAGAAACGCAGCTCAGTTTTAAATGTATAGTCCTAAAGAGTTAATCCTCTTAGCATTGGATTCTCAATAAAACCTTCCTCTAATGGACCTTATGCATGTGACGTCACATCCTCCGACACGTGACCTGCCGGAGGCTGCCATTGGTTAGTCTTAAACAGCTGACTCAGAACTACTTTTATTTCTGAGTCGCTTATAGGCCGATCGTTTTGTTTATTCCTCCACAGCTGTTTTTCTATACTCTCGAACCCAAACGGTGCATAAGGTCCATTATACCAGTGGGAACGGAAACGCTGGTTTGTTGAGACGAAAGGGAATTTTGGAAATGGATTCGTGGCTTATGAAGGCGTCTGTGCTGATTAAGCATTGTGAATGTCACTGGTTATTATTATTCGAATCATCCAAGAGTATTCTAGAAGGATACTCCTAATTTTTATGAGTTGAAGAAAAAATTTCATACATAAGGAAAGTTATTGATAAGCATGATTTTTGTCCAGATTTGAATGGATTCAAAACATAACACATCGATGAATTTTAAAGTAGTTTCCCCAAATTATTAAAGAATTTAACAGTGATTTGATCACAATTGTCGAGTCTCCAGCACTAAAAGCCATATCACACGAGCAAAAATTTGCCAACCCAACCCTCAACTCAACCGTACGTTCAACTCAAAACTTGAGATTTGAGTTTAATCTGCCGTCTGATATGGAAGTTGGGGGTTGAGGAAAATACACTCAACCCTGTCAATTTCTCGCGACAGAGTTGACCCAACCTTGTATCTGAACCAATCAGATGAATTGTTGACTGTCTTTCGTCATAACACACAACGTCATACTCAAAGATGGCGGCTCCCATGAAGTGGTCGTTCCCCAGCTGATATGCATTGCCTCATATTTCTGTCCATCCTCTTTATTAACCTTCCAGAGGGCGCGCGTTTTCAAAAGATACTTGCATTGTGCATCGTATTACATATTTATATCGTTCTTCTATAAATTTAAGTGCAATTTTTATTTATAAATTCTTTGGGTTGGTATCTACAAGTTGGAACACACCGATTTCATCGCCAATATGGTTACCTGAGGAATCGAGGGGATTAGTTCCATTGGCAACCCATCGTCTAGATTGCTTACGTCATGGCAAGCGTTGTGCGTGATTTCAGTTGTTTACATACTACGCGGATTTTTAAATAACTTAAAATATTTATTAAATATTTAATTAAATAATAAAATGTATTTTAATTAGTATGATTTCAATTAGTAAATAAATGACAAATAGAACTTGGGTTTATTTAGTGATTATATATTTTTCCGATCATATAATTAAGAGATTTTTTCTTTGCCGAAAAAATAAAATAAATAAAAATCGTTTGCATGGAATTTTTGAAGTTGTACTTGTTTTGAACTGTACTAAGGGCAAATGTTCTGCTGCTCCATTAGAGTAATTAAAAGAAGCTGATTCCATACATTCACTAAGCCAGCGAAGCTACTAGGATCCCACTTTGCTGAAAGCGAAGCCGCTGATGTTTTTTTAAGTTAAAAACATTTGCCCGGTGCCCACTTCAGATGCCGCAGGTATCGCGAGCGCTATTTTTCCTGCTTCATTAGAATAATTAAAAGTAACGGATTCCGTACATTCATGAGCCAGGAAAGCTAGTAGTTCTGTTGAAATTCTACATTTAAACCGGGAGATAGTGCAACGACAAACCACAAACGCAATGGGTTCGAATAAAGATTAAACGATTAACTTTTAACTGTGACCGATGCACGTTTGTTTATCATCTTGCTTTGGCGACTTGGCGCGATGGCGCCGTTTTACTAAGAGTGTGTTCCAACTTGTAGAATTCAACCAATCTTTGTTTACTATTAAGCTATTAAATAAAGATAACATAAATTAAAGTTGTATTTATTTTTGTAAAACAGAACGATATATTTATTAATACGATGCACGATATGTCGTAAAATTTGTGCAGGCGCGCCCGCTGGAAGGTTAATAACGTGTATAGAATCAAAATAAGCGACAACAACGAACAACCACGAATAAGATTTTCGCCAAATATAAGGATAGAGTTATATTTCTGACGGTCGGAAAATAAAAACTGATACCAACTCCTTACCCAACGCTGGCAACCCTAGTTCGGTTGAAATTGGGATCAGAGTTGGAGATACAGTTGAATTGGCGGTTGCGTTGACTGTATTTTTGTCCGTATGATAAGAGCTTAAAGATCTCGGAATAATGAAACTCAGCTATTTTTTAGCATTTTTTTCTTGTTATAAATAATGTGTATTATGTGATTCAGTATTATGTAATAATACTATTCATACTTCAGTATTATGTGAATAATACTGAAAGTGTTTGCGCATGTTAATAGCTTTGATAGATCATGTTACATACCGAGGCATTCAAATTTCGTTGCACTAAACATAACGTTGTTGTATAATAATATGTTTAATTCTAGATTTTATTAAGGCTAAGTATTCGATACTTAGTTATACGCATTATGAAAATTAATTAATTTTTATTTTCATAATTTAAAAAAAAGGCCGAGTTTTTCATATAAAAAAATGTGAGTTATAATACGGTGAGTGTTATGATTTTATATTATAATTGTAAACCTGATAACTTTTAGGCTTCAGAGAAGCTTACTTCTAATGTTTGAGTAAAAGGAGTACTTTCAACCTAAAACAAATTGTAGGGATTGCGTCTCATTTTGATAATACAGAAGGCCAAATATTTTATTCAAATGTCTTACGATGTTTTCACAGAGTGCAAATACTATTTTAAAGAATTGAACTAAAAGATATATTCAGAGCGCAAGGTCATTCAAAATTCCATGTAGAACTATTATGATAAAGTGCAAAATAATATATATAATAAACATCCAGAAATGTCCGTAATGCAAGGGCGGAGTTACAAAATAGTCCCGCACCTTTGGTCGGCGTCATTATCCAACGAGCAAATCACGATTTCCAGTTTGGCTTTACTTTTTCTTCATTTTTGCTGATTCATCCACGTGGAACTCCTTAAGAAAAACTCCATTACGGATTACATTTGAATTTATGGCTCATGCTAACATTTTCTTCCAGTATTTTTTCAGTTTGTTTTGGGAAATGGGTTTCTTTATGAATTTCTTTATTTTTCTTATTAAAATTTGGCAATGCTTTTTTTCTGTTAGTGAAGATCACTATTTTTTTCAACCGGAATTTAGTGATTAATTTTGATTTGAGTGAGATAAAGAATATGGTGATACAAGTTTGAATGCAGTAAACAATATGGATAGAGAAGATCCCACTGCAAGGAAACAAAGGTTAGCAAGAGAGAGAATCAGTGTCAAAGCGACCAAGGGGCGTAGGGAGTATTGATGCCCCGGGCGCCAGATTTAGAGGGATCCATGGAGTCAAAACATAAATGAGTTTATATTATTTTTAAAGCAAAATATGATGAGAAGGCTTGAAAATAAACCGTGCACTGGGCATCATTTACACTTGCTGGGCCGCTGATGACGATTGGGGCAAAAAAGTCATATTATGATTCTAGCGCCACTTACTCTCGCTATGCCACTGGAGATAATGGAACTCATGCACCGTTTGGTTTCGAGAGTATAGAAAAACAGCTGTGGAGGAATAAACAAAACGATCGGCCTATAAGTGACTCAGAAATAAAAGCAGTTCTGAGTCAGCTGTTTAAGACTGACCAATAGCTGCCGCCGGCAGGTCACGTGTCGGAGGATGTGACGTCACTTGCATAAGGTCCATTGAATTATGGAGGCGAGACAAAGCCAAGAGACGATCCTAGAGCCACTTACTCTCGCTCTGCCGCTGGAGAGAATTGAACGATGGAGGCGAGATAAAGCCATGAGACATTAAGCAAGACTCATACTACAATAGTGAAAACTATCGTAGAAGAAGAGAAAGAGAAACTCAAGAACAAAGGCAAAAACACCTTGCAGTTTCTACAGAATACCGTGAACGTATTCATCAGCAACAAAGTCAGGATATTCTAAATCAATCCCTTTATTTTTGGTCCCGTCTAGACTAGCAAAACTTTTAGTTATATAGAATAGTTATCATATAGGAATATTTTACATGAATACCATGCTAGATATTAAGATTAACGTGTAAGAAACGACAAGGGATTGATAGGGTGAAATTAGTCAGAAGACCACAGTAACTCACTTGTTATAGAATTAATTAATCCTATTCAACATCGCAAAACTAAGGTCGTAGCAAGAATCATCAATATGAAGGCTGATAACAATGTAAAACATGAAAATGTATCAAGATGAAAGCTTAAGGAATTGGATCAGGCATGAAACGTTGTGGCCTAAAATTATGAGATGATACGTTTAAATTTCAATAAACTAATGATAAATTTAAAGTCGTTAATTTAATTTTATTCCCAGAACAGCGATATGTTCAATTCCTGTTTCATATATATATGCATTACAATAAACTAAAAGTTTCATACGAAAATTGAACCATTCTTCTTCGGTGGAGGACTTTCATTTATTGCTGACATCACGAAAACTATAACACTGGTATATAAAAAAATGCAGTTGTACTAATTTTAAAATTTCTAAAATAAAAAAAATCCCTGCGAAGTCCCTATGGGGAAAAAGTTGCAATCATGATGAATTCTTATTGGTAGTGAGGATGTGAGCTACGGAAAAAAGTCTTATGTAATTGGAAAATACCGTGATATTCAACACATTGCTACTGCTTCTAAGGTGAATAAAAATAGTAGTAGTTTCTTTGATTATGTAAAGAACATGAGCATTCGTATCTTTATAATCAAGGCAAATAATTTTTTAAAAGAAATACAAAAAACTGGAAAAATAACCAAACAATGAGTTAACTTCAATAGAAACGACTACAAAACGTTTATGATATGTAAGACATTATTTTAATAAATTTGCTTCAAAGATCGTTTTAATTCTTGAACGTGAATTTATTTACAGGGTGTCCAACAAAGGACTCCCTCATTTTAAAATTAAATAACTCGGCAACGGAGATCGATAGAAGAACGAAACCAGTGATATACTTAGTCTGAAAGCCGTAAAAATCTGATACAAAAGTTTCAAAATTAGTTATAAATGTTGCCGACAGGTGGCGCTGTACGTTGTAATCACAGTTCAGATTTCGAGAAGAAAGCTATAAACTGTCATTTGCAAGTAATCGTTGCAATCACATCACAATCGATTCAAATTAGGCATTTTTCGTGCTTGCCAAGGACAGTTTATAGATTTCTTATCGGATTCTGAATAGCTATTACAACCTGCAGCGCCACCTGTCGGCAACATTTATAACTAATTTTGAAACTTTTGTATCAGATTTTTACGGCTTTCAGACTAAGCATATCACTGGTTTCGTTCTTCTATCGATCTCCGTTGCCGAGTTATTTAATTTTAAAATGAGGGAGTCCTTTGTTGGACACCCTGTATTTACCTTTTATATTTTATGGTTTTTTGTAATGCCAATACATTTGAAAAACTTACTGATATTACATGTTAAAAATCTAATGGTAATCAAAGAAATTCATTCCAACAAAATATAATTTTATTTGTCTTTCGTTTAAATACAATTAATGGAACATTATTTTTATTGATGACCAAAAAGAAAAGTTATTCCTTGTAATTGTCAATCGTTCTAAGTAAAAGTATGTGATATTTATAAAATTAAAAAAATAGTGCATTCATGAGAAATTAAATTAGGGTTTAACAATTCTCATTATCTTTGGCTGGAATAGAAGAATAAATGGGCTTCAAATACAAATTTACTTTTACTTTTTAAAAACTATAACAATCACAGTAAACTTTAAATTTGTTATTTTCAAACACAAATTTATTATTTTGTGAACTATGAATTTCAAAATATCAAAGTTATATTTGATTATTCATGAAATATGTGATAACCCAAAATTTAAAATATATAATACATAGCTTTGATTCTACAAACTATTCCGAGTTTCGCCTTTAATTTCACTTGAATTTATTGAATCTAAGGTATTTGATATATCACTGGAAATTTAATAAGACAAAAAAAGGCAATTTACAATATTTTATAGAATTACTGAAATAGTTTTGACTTTCCAGGAAGTCTTAGATTTGGACATTTAATATAAATCTATTTTAAAACTAATGGTAAACAGCCAGTTCAAAATTCAGCAACTACATCAATTTTAAAAGTATTTGTTGTCTGGAAGTAGACTGCTGAAAGTTTTCACAATGGAGGTTCACATATTTGAAATTTTTCGCAATAACCTTAGATAAAGAGTACTAAATTCAACAAAATTGTGATATTTTGAAATTTAATTCTCGTGTTTTATGAAAGGAAAGTGAAGAAACAAAATTTATATTTATATGGTATTTATATTGAAAATGATTTTTGATAAATATGTTAAATACGAATAGGTAGGTGAGAAAAAATAATCCTTTTCAATAAATTATTTCCAATATAAACGCAGTAATTCTTTTTTTTACAAAAACACATGTAAAATCAGAGTCCTAAATCCAATTTAAGTTGAAGAATAGATTGTTTCAATTGAAACGCGAAAACATTTATGCATGTAAAGATACAAAATGATGCTGTCTATAAAACCTGACCCATTTATTGAAAATATTCTATATTTAGACAAACAAATTTAAAAATAATACCAAATAATTTTTTCTATATTTCCTAAGCTGATCATAAGGGTTTAAAGCGTAACACTAGATGGTACGAAAACAGTGAAAATAACATCTCATGATCATCTTGGAGGGTAAGTAAACATAAACAACGTATCTAAAACCCAATCACAAGGGAGTAAGGAGCAAACAGAGCGGAAAAATTTCAAAATTACATACTACAACAATCTTCGATAGAAATTAGGTATAAATAATATACATGGAGCGCCGCCTAACAGGAGTGAGGGAAAAATATCTCTGCACCAAGCACACGCACACAAAATAAATAAATAAAACGTTGACGTAAATTCAATAAATTGTTAGTTATATCACACACTGGGAGAATCTGTTGCATATGAAATTATTGGTTTTAACATTCTTCCGAATTTAAAAACTTTTGTAAATATATTGGGAGTACATTCTTGGAAATTCTGTTTTAAGATTGCAACAAGAATGAAATACAAAGTTGAAGGAATTCCAAGAGTTAAAAACAATTAAAACTCAAACATCTTACAGTGATGTCTGGATCCTTACAGATACAGCGTGATCAAAAACAGCGTGAATTCTGAAGGATATAAAATGTGAAACGACGAGGTATACTTTTAACCTTTTTATTACAGGTAATACAGATGCTGTACCACCAGAATGTTTAGTTTTGCGTACAAGCAGGTTCAACTGCTGTACCAGTGAACGATTAGGATTTCACTCTCTCTCTGTAACTAATCTGTAACTGGTCTAATGACTAAGCTGATCATTTTACTTTTTCTTTCCCATTCAATCCCCATATTTGTGATAGGCAGTTTGAGTTTTGATGAGGGAAAAAACCAGAATAATAACTCCACTGGTTTTCAAGGGAATTATCTCACCTTATATTCAAATAATTTGAAAAGAGAGGAAAACACTTTCTGGTTTTCTCGTTGGAATGTCCTCAATAAGAGCTTTTCGAGTTTCCGCAAGAGTTAAGTTGAATGTTGAAAGTACCATAGATGTAATCATGTTGCAGTTAATTTCAGTGCTTGATCTATCAGTTTTAATTTAAGGAAAGAACGAAAGAAGTAATGGTTATTGCAGAAGTAATTTTACATACAAATTTAGCAGTTAATCTAAAATATTCTCTAATATAAGCAAGAAAGGTTGAATGTATTTGAATTTTTAACATGTTACAGAATTTTAATACTTAGAACGAACAATTTGAGTATGAGAATTTTTATACCTTAAATTCATTTGGATTGTTCTAATACACTTCTAAATAAACATTTTGGAACAATCCATCTCTTTCAAACAAAAACACTTAAGTTCTATGAAATTCTTTTCTACGAAAAGCATCATTCTGAAGTCTAAGTTTAAAGATGTGGAAAGTTCGAAAATTGAGCTTCTTTGCCATCCAATAAGCACCACATTTCGTTAATTCCAGCCGTTAAAATTTTCTAAATAATCTAACTTCTGACATTTGTACTTAATTGCTGGATTTCGTGTTGACTGATTTGGAATTCAGCGCCAAATTCAAGTTTTTAATTATGTTTCTTAAAGTAGATGCTATTTTTTAATCATCTGTAGTGAGAAGACTGTTTGAGTATCTTTGTTCTTTAAAGCCTTGAGCTTAATAATGAGAAAAAAAACCATTTTGTTTTCTGCCCACTTAAATATTTGTCGCTCATGCTTTCAGTTTCGTGGCAGGCGTACCTGCTACTGCAAGACATTCAGGCTGGAAAGTTGAACACCTTTACATTTTTTGTGATGAAAATACTTTATTAGTGATTTGATTGTAATTTGGTAAACTGGTATCATACTTTTCTTATTTGAAAAGCAATTTCGTATTTTATTTACAGAACATTGTTATAAAAATATTTTCATATTTTATATTACGCGAATATTCATCTTTTCAACACAGAATATGTTATTTAGATGTGCAAAATGTATGGAAACAAAAGCCTCCAAACCGTGGCAATTTAAAACATTATTTTTGAAATTTAAGATCAATTAAGATAATGTCAATATTTTAAAGATTATGCTGGAATTTTACAGAGTGTGAAATAACTTAACTTGTCTTATTTCATAAGAAAATAGTTTTTCAATCGATTTTTTACATTTTTCTCTGATGTTCTATAGTTCTGAAATACTGTTCATACTTGTATTCTTGATGACTATTCAATATTCTCATACTTTGATAACATAACTGAGAGTTAATTGCTTAGTTTAATTTAGTTTTGATTCAGTACGAGAAGTGTCATGTGGTATTAAATTTGAAAAACTTGATTGCATGATTTCATAATAATTATAATAATGAATGAGGAAAATTTTATGGAGTAGAATGTTGAATATATCAAAAATAGTAAAAAGGTTTTAGAAAATATGGTTTTATTAGTGTATTAAAATGTAGAAAATATTGTTTAATCAAAACTCTTGAGGTACAGACATATATTGTAAAAACGTGAAGCCCAGAAAAAAATTCAAGAAGAAATTCAGCCACAATAAAAATTAAAAAGAAAGGAAATATTCTTAAACATTAATTAAAAATGAAAATATATAATGATGTGATTGAAATTCCGATTTACTTACAGCTCTAATAGAAGGATTAAAGTTAATCTATTTTATTTCAGCTTTAAATAATAATGTTACGATTTTCGCTTTTACTGCACGAGTTTTTATCAGAAAAATTTCCTACATTCTAAAAATCTTTCTATTTAAAAACTTCTTTCTATTTTTATTATTTAACTTAGAAACATTTAAAAAAATCTTAGAAATTATTTACAGTAGAAAAGATAAGAGTTAGAAAAGTTTTTAAACGCTATTTAAAATTAAATACCAAATATTAATATAAATTCAAATGATTATGCAAAATATTACGCTGTTTGATTGAAGTTCAGGAATAATATCTGAGAAAGCTCAATGTATTATTCAAAAATTTTCATTTATAGTTAATCCTGGAATGATGAAGATTTCTTCACTATTTCATCGAGTCATTATAATATTTAGTAATTAACTGTGCCCTTTTTTTGGATGAAGTTAATTATTGTTTTTCTTAAAAGTCATTTCCTAAGATGGTGTTTAAAAATACCTTATACCTTATGATATTAGAGAAAAATAATTATTAGAAATGAAGTGAAAAACATAGTTAAAAAAGGCTTTCGATTAAAACAAATAAAAGAAAGAAAATAACCATAAAAATATTTACTGCTAGATGGACTTATTTTTAAAAAGAAGCTATTATTCAAATATCCTAGGCTTAATATAAGAAAATATTTCTTTTCGATATCATTGAAATGGTCAAATATTAAAAAAAATACTTTTTCCTGATGTAACATTTAAGTTAACAAAATTTGTCAGATACATTTCTATTAAAGAATTTAATACATTTTCCTAGAACTTTGCAATTATTTCGTTTGATTAAATTGAAAAATACAGAAAAGCTTAAAAACAATTAAGAACCTACAACAAACATGATAAAACTTTTTTAATTAGTAGAGTGCTCAACGAGTTTTAAAGAAAAAAATATTAATTAAAAAATGCCATTATAACTCATTGATCTTAAGAGGTAGAAAAAAGGCTTTCTGTCGACTCTGTTAAAATTAAATTAACGTTTCTGAGGTCAGTAATTCAAAACTAAAGCTGAAAGGAAACTTTTTCCAGAAGCTAATTAATCGTGAATAATCAGCTGTTTCCCTGAGCAATGTAATAATTGAATCGTGATCAATATAACTCAAGAGGAAAGAAATCTGATAAAAAAATTATTCCCTTTATGAATAACCCAGTTTCTTTAATCTTAGATATATCCGTAATTCAAATTTTTGAGGTTTCCTTTAATGATGAATCTAAATATAAAAGAGAAAAAGCAGTATCTTTAACGAAAATTCCAGTAATTTCTTTTATACGTACTTAATTTATTTAAGAATACGGCCTAGGAACGAAATTAAGATATTAGTTTTGTCTACTGAATGGAAGAAACAATGTTCTGAGTTCAATTAATCTAAACATTACAAAAGAAGAAAAGTTATTAACGACCATAATTTTTCTTTGTAGTTTAAGACTTGATAGCATCCTTGAATGTGTCCTGAAAAATTACTTTCCATCCAAATTTCAAATTGAGTGATTATTGAGTGTTTTATTCTTTTTCCATTTTTCCTCACCTTGTACAGCTTTTACTCCATTTCTCGTTATTATCTATTTTTTGTGTAGACGTGACCATTTTTTTTACATCCATACCATTTTTTTTTACATCCATACCATTTTTTTTAGAATGGACCTTATGCACCGTTTGGGTTCGAGAGTATAGAAAAACAGCTGTGGAGGAATAAACAAAACGATCGGCCTATAAGCGACTCAGAAATAAAAGCAGTTCTGAGTCAGCTGTTTAAGATTGACCAATGGCTGCCTCCGGCAGGTCACGTGTCGGAGAATGTGACGTCACATGCATAAGTTCCATTCTTTATATGTTTGGGTATCTATTCCCCATGTTTATTCACTTCATTGCTTAGTGCTATTTATGTGTTCGTATGGATGCGACCAATTATTGTACATTTGTTTCATATTTCCCCCCTATCCTGTATGGAATTTGCATTTGTATGATTTCCTTTAAAACTTCCTTCACGCCTTTGTTGAGCATTTTACTTACTTCTGTAAGCCCCGTGTTGTACTTGTTGGTTGACAAGGAGATTTTTCTCGAGGGAATGCAAAAATAAATGAAATTTAAGAAAATAACATGAAAAGAAGGGAAATTTAGGAAAAAATTGCGTTTGTGCTTGTAATTTCCCAAGATTTTCAGTTCTATCTTCATTAACTTTTAGTTAGGATAATCAAAAGCTTTAAAATGTGGAGTATTTGATATCAATAGTCTCAGATGATAGAATATATTTTGGTAAACACTATTTTTAATATTTTATAAATTTTGAAAACAAAGCATTCATAACTGATAACTAGAAATAAATTAATCTAATTAAATAATGATTGCCAGTTGAAATAGAAAACGTTCTTCGATTGCAATAAACAAAATTGATATGTAGCAGAAAAAGAACAATGAAGAGATCTTGAAACATGTTGTTGATTTTATTTGCATTCTCACTGTATTGTACTCTTCTTTTCTTAGACAGAGAAATTAATTTTTAAATGAATATTTTAATATTACTGTATTACTGAGTTATATATTTTGATTTACTGTGCACAACATTTTATAATAAAGACAGCGAAATTATAGTTAATTTTTCCTAGATTAGATTGGTGAATTTTTATAGCATCTCATATTTATCTTCCTTATTTAATTAGATAAATGCAGTCATTTTTATTATCAAACAATATGAGGCTGTTTCTCCGAGTTTGAAACTCCCCATCCTTCCCCCAGTCTTCAAAATATAATGCTCACTGTTCCAGCAATATATCGCCTGCTGAGAATCATAGCGGTGAAAGTCTAAAATTCAATAATGGAGAGAACAGCGTATGAAAGTTCATTTTTTCTCCATTAGGCTTATGGCATTTGTGAAAAAGATTTATTTAAGAATATAACGTAAATCCTTAAGGAAATTTTAATACAATTTCCATAAAATTACAAGACCTGAAAATCTCTGAAAAAACATAGTGTTAAGTATTAATTTAAAACATATTTCTGCATTATCTTTAATGCCCACACTTCTCAATTAATTAAAACTTTATTTCATTAAGAAATGCGTAATTTAATAGTTTTTTTATTCACATAGAACCATATATTCTGGAGCTAAAATATAATATTAGAGATTTCTTTTTTATTTTGCTGATGTTTGCTTATTTCTAAATCTACCATTCTCTCAACAGCTAGATTTAGCAACAACTTAATTCCGACACAATGAGAAATGCTGCGCTCTACATCAATCTAGATCAAAAGATTTCTTCTAAATTTTCTTCCTAAACGGCATTTATGTATATACTGAGTAACTAATACATTTCATGGAAGAAAATGCCATCCACTAAAACATTTCAATAAACACATTTTCACAGAAATATTTCGGAGCCCTAATCCTTGTAGTGAAACACCTATTTGCGATAGGATAAAAACGAGCCAGTTTTTAGTTTCCTTTCAGTTTTAATTTTTCACGCACAGCGTTTTATTGTACCTTTTCCTCATTTGCTTTATAAGGAATTTCAGAGTATCTCCAAAACGATTTCTGGTACCATAATGAGTAACTTTATAATTTGATGTTCAAGTTACAGAAACAATGTTTAAATTTTCCTACAGGGATACTATTTGAATTTATCTTTATAGTAACAATCAAATTAACTCAACGTTCATAGTTATTTATAACACTGATACTCATGTACATTCTACCAATGCATAATGTACTTGATAATAAAGATTCATCATATGAACTAAAGTGTGGGAGTAAATAAGTCAATTATACATAAAACAAATTTTTATAAAACATTTTTATTAGCTTAATAAAAAGTTGAATTTTCTATTTTACTTATTTTCATTATTTTAGTCGCTAATTTGTAATACATTATTATAAATAATATTGAATATTGTAATTAATTTTTTTCAGAAATTCACTATCAGGTGGCGCCAAACGTATGGATCCAATAAATATTTAATCTAAACTGATATTTCAGTTATGAAATTTTTAAATAGTGTATTGCGTTCAAGATACGCAAGTGTATTAAATTGAAAACTGTAACGCATTAATAAGTGAGTGAAAAGGCGACATCAAAACTCCATCTTTACAAACATGAAGCAAGATATATTAATAAAAGTGTAATATTATCTATAAAACTCTAAATTTCGGTTGAAAAAGAAGTTTTTTCGGAATAACACATTTTTAACAAATACGCATATTTATCAACAATTTTTATAGATAGGCTATAGCGCTGTTAGAAGATCTTTATTTTTTATTACAAAGTTTTGGTATTAGTAAAACATGTCTAAAAACATAATTGATTCTGGCTGGCGCTTATATGCGAATAAAAGTTGAATCTTTACTTTTGCATTTAATCCTTTACATCGTTTTATGATAAGAACATATTGTTACAAAAGTCTTTCTGTGGGTGTATGGTGTAAACAGTCCAACAAGCAGGATAATAGGGAATGAAGGTTTATTCACAAATGTGCAGGATAAAACACGTAGCACAGGTAACAGGAAACAATAGATATTGCACAGATTACCAATGTAAGCAGATAACAATTCGCGGGTAATAACAGTTCAGCACTTTGATATTTAGCAACACAAACAGTCAGCTAATAACTAGTAACGACAATAACTGCACTTTCAATAGCGCTCAGCTCACCAGCTTCCTAGCTCGCACTGCGGACGAAACTCTAAAGTCGTTCCCAATGGATCAACACACTAATACTCAATACCGCTCGGCGTCTAACAGCTTACTAGCTCGCACAGCGGATAGAACTCCAGAGACGTTCGCGCTCCAAGGCGATCCCAGTCGATCAGCATTCCCTCCGTCATCCAAGCGCTCTCCTTATATAGTTTCCCGCAGCAGGCTATTACGTCACATGGAATCCTCTAGTACATTCAAGCGTATCTCCTCTGCTAATAGAGATATCGAGAAGATTCCAGCACATTTGAGATCCCATATTTCGTCGCCAAGGTCAGGGATCCAGACGTGGCTGCTGTCGATCATCTCATACTTACCCCTGTAAAACTATCTTCCCAACCATAAGACTTACATTGCTGGGAAGCTAATTTCCATGTTTGTAACATTATTCTATATTTCTGTATTTTTATATACGACTTCGCGTTCGTATTTTATTCCATTTTGTATTACTTCTGTAATATTATCGCTATCGAGTTCAAAGTTAATATATAAAAAATAGTTACCTACAACTTACTTTCCTCTTACAAATTTCTTACCCTATAATTTTAATTTCAATTTATCAATCAACAAATATGAATTTTTATATGTAAAACAACCAGAGGATTTTATTTATATTTGTCTATGTATCATAATTAATTTTATATTTCAGAAAAGTTTCGCACATTAATTTTGGAAACGAAAATTTTGTATAAAACTTTTTTCTGCTTGAATGATTTGACAGTTTGCTGATCATGCTGTTTTAATAAGATTTGTTCCTCCAAGTGTCATATAAACAAAGATAATGTGTATATTGAAGGCTCCTTAAGCTTTGAGTCTCGTCCCAAAGTGCAGTTGTACAAATTTACAAAGGGGACGTCAAGCCATTCTCTGAACATTCTGGTAAACAAAAATAGAAATGATTTATTAATATGCTGGAGATAACCATATTTAAATAATATGTATTAAAATATGCCGGAGAACTTATTTCAGTCATACAATATATATATATATTTTAAAAACGCTAAAAAATATATGTAGAAATAATCTCAATTCCGGCCTGAGCCGCTAAAAATTTGTAGGAATACGGGTTGCAGGGGAATAATCCCTGCTTGAGCAAGCAATTTTGTAGAAAAAGAGTTGTGATCAGAGATCCCGGGCGAGGATCCAAAAATTTGTAGAAATTATTATGATTACGGCCGAAGCCAACATAACGTAGAAAAAGTATTATCTTATGGGCACTCTAGGGGTAATGCACCAAAGATAAAGGATGAGAGACAGGAGTTAAAACTAAATTATTTATTAATTAAAACAACATAATATGAAATAAGAAAAGTATTTACACAGGTAATTATTTACAGTTAGACAGGAAAGATTTAGGGTTGTTACTCACTTAAGTTATCATCTTATACTTTGTTTAAACATTATTTAACAGTCAACAGCCATTGCCCATCGCCGCCATGCTGCCAGGGATGAAACCCCGTAGCTCGTTGCCTATTGCTCACTTACTGCATGACTGGTCCGTTCGATTTCAAAAAATCGTCTCTCCCGATTAAAACATTACACTGGGTTTTTAACGGAGAGCTTACACCTACGCATAACGTGATTACCGTGAGAAAGCGCGTGATCTTTATCATTCGATAACTTTCTGCTGACACCACAATATTCAAATGCGCTTGTACTTGAAGTGAGAAATTATTATTGGGAAGGAATTAAACTTACGCTTTTGAGCTAGACTGGGAAAATACAATTCTTACATATATATATTCTTTAAAAAATGCATGTCAGTAAATAAATATGATTTCGACGTGTTCACGTTTTCTTAAAGTCTTTTTGTTATTTCGTTACATTCAAAGAGTAGAAAAAATGTCCACGTCGCCATAACAATTAATAAATCATTTAAAATTGCACAAAATTTCGGAGCCATGATATCTAATTAACTTGTTACAATTTTCGCAGAAGTGAATCATTAGAATAACATTCCAGACGGGGGATAAATAAATAAATAATGCAAATTGAATTTCAGTTCACATTAGATAAAAGAAATTATGGCAATTTAGATGTTTGTTTTGACTTTCGAAAAAATATATTTACATCTTTATTCAAACATTGCACAGTCAAATTCCATGCAAAACATTTTTGTAGAAATTTAAATATTCATGAATCAAATTATTGCTGTTATTAAAGAAAATTTCATGCATATTTATGATATAAATATTCATACATTTAATTTACGTAAACAAAATAACTCATAAATATGTCCTTTGAATATCCTCTTGAATATGTTTTGAGTCAGTAAAATAAATATTATTTTTATCTAACGACCAACAAGAAATAATTTTGATAAATATGCAATTTCTTCAGAAAAATAGATGTAGTTATATTTTTTTATCCATTTTTCTTCTCCTAGTATTTTAAAAATGTTAGTTATGTACCTAAACAAATGAGCAAAATAGAAGCATGAACATCAGCTTGCGAAACGAATGCACTTCAACTTGAAAAGTTTTCTTCTATACAATCAAAACGCTGAATTCTTCTTTCGTATATCTATGGCAAATGCTGTTCATGACTAATGGCTCTGTTATCTTTCTGTCCATTTTTCTTAAAAGAATGAATTTATTTTTGCTTTCTTCCAGCAAATAGAATTTTTATCGTCTTGGAAATTCATCTGTTTTCTTTTTTTCTTTCGATAACTTACTGCAAGCCATTTCAGTACTTTTATGTTTCCTGCTCTTATATTTTTCTTCTTTTCAACTGCATTTGTTTCTTCGCCTTCATGTCGGTGGATCCATTTAAAAGGAGAGACTTTGCTCATGAGTAAAGCAATTCATAGCATTTTCTACGTTTTTTCTCCTTCATGTCGGTGGATATATTTAAAAGGAGAGACTTGCTCATGGGGTAAAGCAATTCATAGTATTTTCTATGTTTTCCTGCTCTTATATTGTGTTTTTTTCTTTTCAACTGCATTTTTTTTTCGCTGTCATGTCGGTGGATCTGTTTAAAAGGAGAGATTTTGCTCATGAGGTAAAGCAATTCATAGTATTTTCTATGTTTTTTCGCCTTCATGTCGGTGGATCCATTTAAAAGCAGAGACTTGCTCATGAGGTAAAGCAATTGGCGAATCGTTAAACTGTAGTGAATCACAATAAGAAAACAAAAAAAATCGCGGTATGCATTTTCATTTTTGTTTTAAAATAAAAGAGACAGATTTTGCAATATTTAAAGATAATTCCAGACATATTATGGCTAATTGTAAACAGTTAATAATGATAATTTGGTAATTTATTTTAAATTGATACATATATTTTATTACAGGTAACTCTTTTACGTTTAAAAGAGTATTGTTTATACACCATCATGTTTTAAAAATTAAAGTATCCTGTATCGACATTATTCTTGTAACACTAAAAAATTAGGATTCAATATGCCTTGGAGAATTAATCTGCTTGTCCTCTAATTACTCAGTAAATAATTTTCAATATATTATAGCATCAACTCGTGCGTAATTGCAAATGTTTTTTCTGATGAATATAAACAGAATAGATAAGCACAGCAGTTCTACAAAAACAATAAATCTGATATCTTGAAAACCTGGCGAAAAATTCCACTGCCGTTAATCCAGAATTCTAGTTTAAAATGGAGTTTTTGAGATTTTTCTCATCTGTTACCAGGAAGTTAACGCTAACGCTTAACGAAGATAATTTATAAATGAACTACTTTTAATTCGAAAAATACATTACAGAATATTACAATGTTAGGTATAATAAAATAAGCGAAAGAAAGTGTTTCACTTATTTAAAAGGCGTTTTTAATTTCTTAATAAAAAATCTTTTAAATCTTCGTAAATTATCTATAGAAATTATAAGATTCTTCATTCAACTGAAAATGAAATTCGAAGAATATAGAAGCAGCAACAAATTATAATGACTTATTAAATTAATATGGCACTTTTATGTTCTTGTCAGGCAGCTGCATTTGCATTTCCACATTTTTTCTAGCAATAGCAGGCAGTTGCATTTGCATTTCCACATTTTTTCTAGCAATAGCAGGTAGCTGCATTTGCATTTCCACATTTTTCTAACAATATCAGGCAGCTGCATTTGCATTTCCACATTTTTTCTAGCAATAGCAGGCAGCTGCATTTGCATTTCAACATTTTTTTCTAGCAATAGCAATGTTCGGAGGTGAAGAAAGTGGAATTCAAGAACTCTGTTAAGCAACTGCACATCAGCATCGAATACAGAAGAAAATAAACTTCATAACATTTCGTAAATTAAGATGCAATTTCAAATCAACAAAACTGTATCCACATATTAATTCAAGAAAATTTAATAAATACTTACTATATATTTTTTATTGGAGATTCTGGCTGTAAGCTTTCAATTATAAAGAAATTGTAAAATGTATAGCATATTTCAACTTTCCAGTAAAGAAAATTAATATAAACAAATTGAGAAAATACCAAATGTCAACTTTATATTCATTATTCTCCGTTTTATGCGCTGTCACCCGAAATATGATTGACCTATTTCAGAGCGCATTGCCGAATATCAGCTAAGAGGTTTCATAAAATTTTCATTAACTCTTTGTACTGACGCGTACCGAAACGGAAAAGAAAAAAATACAAAATATTTAGCATTATGATTGTAGTCGCATAAAAACAGAATAAGCTGTTTATATTAATAACATTATTTTATTATTTCTTCTGAGAAAATGTGACCCAGTTCGAGAAGTCCAAAAGCAGCTTCTTCTCTAAAGTAGTCTTCCGACGTCACAACTTATTCGCTCAACGAACATTCTCTGTGTCGGACAAATCGAAATGCCGGATTATTCACGAGTACAATTGCTTAATCCGGCCTTTCATTTGCAACTGATCAATTTATCGCGATTGGTTGTCAGCAGCAGTGAGGGCGTAATTTATTTTGACTTCTTTCTTTCGCTGTCCCTCTCTTATGATAAGATCTTCCTTTCTTCTCTCTCTGAAGATTTCTTTTCTACCTTTTTATTTTATTTTAGCACCATATTGTCGCTTCCTATAGGAATCCATTGATACTTCCTATTGGCTCCGATTATCTTATCCGTACAGGCCATGAAAAAATATAACGAGAAACCGCAAAAAATTCCTTGTACGGAGAGAATACAGATTGTTATCGATTTTTAGCTCTCAATTAGTTGTCAATATTTTTTTCTGAGATAGATACATAATAAAAATTTCCGAAATAAAGAAAATAAATTTTTTAAAACAAAGGTCAACATGTAAACAGTTATTTTTTTTCAGAACCGAGATATTTTGCCTGGTTATTTGTTCAAAATTCATATACTATCTCCTGACCCGAATAAATGGAAAGGAAGATCAGCAATGAATAAAGAAAAAAAAATGGAACGCTCCTCTGTTTGTTAGCTGCCCATATACTTCCTTATGTCTGGCGTTATATCTCGAAATGAGGAACATGAAAACGTTACCCATAATAAATTAAACTGCAATAAGGCAAGAGCTGTTTGCCTGCTAAAAATCTAGCTCGTGCGGCATCGTTTCATAGAAATGGTCTCCGAACTATTTATGAAAATATGTATAGAAAGGCATCAATGAATGGAATATATTTTTTAGTAATATATTGATTACCCAGTTTTTACACAAATGCCATTTGGGAACATTCCATGCCAGAGACAGATAATCAGTTTCAGTATCTCAGGGCCCGGCCACATGTTCACCACACGTCTAACTTGTCATTAACAGCATCACGTAAAAATACATATGATTATTCTAGGACGCAGAGTCTAGTTTAGTGTATATATTTGTGTTTTATGTGTGTGTATATGTTTGTGTTTATATTAGTGTTTATATTTGTATTTCCTCTCTTTGTATCCTTATTTATAAAATGCATTTTTTTCATTTTGCTCTTGCTTTATCAATAAAGGTCCACGCATACCCATCCAACCGACTCCGAGTTGGGGGTATGCTGTGGTGTTATGTTATGTGGAAACATTTCAAAGTAACTCTGCTGAAAAATGAATAATTAACACTTTTCCTTTCTTCTAATTAAACGCGGAAACCATTTTTAGTGCTACTTTTCTCCTTCGTGAAAAAATACTATCCGCAGAACAGATCGCATATTTAATATTAATAGAACAGACAGAATGTTAAGAAAATCACTTCTGAGTAGTAATAATTAAGCTGACATCCTATCATTAGTCTTTCCACTGAATGTCTGCAGTAGAGGAAAAAGTAGTGTTGATAGTGTACATATATTTGTTACATATATTTATCCTGTACATATATATTTATCCTGTACATATATATTTATCCTGTACATATATATTTATCCTGTACATATATATTTATCCTGTACATATATATATATATATCCTGTATATAGTGTTACATATATTTATCCTGTACTTGTCAGGATATAAGTACAGGAGGAGACAAGAGAACATATGTTAGAAACTCAATTCATTTGCACATGTGTAATCATTTGGGCACCATAATTTAATTCCTGCTAGGGATAACAGTAGACGTTCAAAGAAAAGGGCTTGATTAATTTAAACACTTTTAATCAAACACCAAAGGACACAACATACAGGGACAAACAATTAAGGACAAAGCACTTCAGGACATATAAAATATACAATCGTCGGGGAAGAACACCATGCTTTATCGTTGACTCCAGAACATGGACTGGCCGTCTCCTCCAACGGCCGCTAGGTGGCGAGCTTGGAAAACAGTGCGGTTACAGATGTATAATAATTCAGTCACAGTTGTTACGTATGTTAATTATTTTGTAATAAAAGCGTGGAATATAAACCAAAAATTGTCATAAGCAGACGAAAGTAGATTTAAATAATACATTTAAAGTAAAATAAAATAAAAATTTAAAAGATATAAAATTGTTTATTTTAACTAAATGCTGGCTTTCTTTTTATTTTCTCATTTTCATATGCGTTGAAATACAAGCCAACAAATGAGCCAATAAAAAGAAAGCTCTATGAGATATCACATTATATATATTAATAAATATATCCAGTTAGCTGAATGATTATGGTTGCTACGTTTTCATTCCTTTTCAGCATGTTTTAATCTAGCTAACATGACGCTGGCCATAAAATGTGCCGAGCCATTTAATATTGAAATAAGATGCATATTTTATGCGAGGAATAAGAAAGTGAAGATCGCCGACAACGTACAATTAAATATTATATAACATGGTCAGTTATTTTGACTCCTTTAAATATATTTGAGTAGACAATGAACAGTACAGGCGCAAGGTCACTAAAAGAACATGGGTTAAACTTTTACCACACTCTGAAGTTTAAAACTACGTTGTTAAGGGAACAATTAATATAAATTATGAAAGATTCAATTGAAATCATATTTCCAGCGAACGAGCTAGTCGTCGAAAGCGGCTAATATGTAATGAAAACGTGGAATAGGAACCAAAAATTGTCATAAGCATACGAAAGTAGATTTAAATGATGCATTTAAAGTAAAATAAATTAAAAATTTGAGATATATAAATGTTTATTTTAACTAAATGCTGGCTTTCTTTTAATTTTTTTTCTCTTTCCTCTCTCGTTTTCGCATGCGCTGAAATGCAAGCCATCCAGATTTGATGTCCTTATGACTACTAGTTTTTTTCTCAACATTCTGATCAGGGATATTTCAAATTTGATCACTTGGTCACTTTGGTCATATTTTGACCAATAATTTTTCTTTTAATAATTGGATTTTTTATATGGATTTAGACAAATTTCTCTTCCAAATTATCTCAAAATATATCACAATACAAAAGTTTTTAAATTAAACATTAAAATTTAAAATTAAGCAGTCGAAACTAGTTGGAAGAATTTATCTATGATATTTTTTTTTATTGTTCTGCAACCAGATATTTCGCAAAAGTGAATGCAGTCAGCAATAAATATATAGGCGGCTCGTCAGCTCAGTAACAAGCAGTGTGAAAAAGTTGTATAAACTTAAGTTGTAGAAAATTTTGTGATGATTATTTTGTTAAATAATAATAATCAACTATAAATTGATAGTTTTTGGGTTACAAGCAAAAAACTGGGAAAATTCTTTCCATGTTTTTTGCTATATCTAAAATTCTAACAAAAAGTTTTGGTGGCATACCTCAGATTTGTAATCAGCACCCCAAAAAGACATAAAGGAGCAAAAAATTACAATTCCTTCGGAATTTGATTTAATAAGACTACTTAATGACTTGACAACTGAAAAAATGTAAAAATAGCCAAATCAGGAAGTCACGCCGGGTTCTAATTTTAATGGGAGAAAGGGTTGCTTTTTTCTTCCGATTGAGAGCTCCTAGTTTCTCAGAGGGCGAATTTCGGTCTTTTAAAGGGACAAATCTTTCTGCAGCTCCGGTCTGTTTCTCTGTTAGTTGATGATTGATTTTCCATCTTCCTTTCACGTTTTTCATTAGTTTTTCGACATTTTCGTTGAATCTCAAAGTGGAAAAGTAAGCCAATTAGAATAAAAAAAGAAATACAATCTTCTACAATAAATTCGGGGCTGCAGCTCTAATGGACGAGCCGCCACTGACTATGAGCTAAATCTTTTCTTGTGAAACTGCCCATTATATAAACTTTCTTAGGATAGCGTTTCGAATGTTATTTTGCTTCCCCTCTTCTTCTTTAAGCGATCACTGCTGGAAAAAAAATGTAACGGAATAGTATCAATTTTGCCAGATGAAAAAAAATGATATCTACTCTTTCCTATTTATCGGGGAAACGTTTCGATAAGTGAGTCACTTATTGCTTCATTCCTATCGACAACATAAAGAAAATGTTATCTTAAAAAATAGATGCATTGTCTCTTTTCCTAGAACCCTTTTCCTTGAAGAGGCTACTTAGAAATGTTTGTTGTTGTTTCTCAAGAAATTGGATTAAATTCTCCTGAGGCGTTTCTATAACTTCCGAGCTTACTTTGGGAGAAAATTATTAAATATCTGAATTGGAAGAGAAGGCAATGCCTAATCTTTTTACATTCAATCTTCATATATGTATTTTCTCTCCAAAATTGAAAGTATACGGAAACCAAGAAACGAGCTTAATTTTGTATCTAAGTGAAATGATAAAGTTATGATACTTTTATTTCTTAAAAAATTCAATTAAATCAATAAATACTAAAAACGGTAGATTAGAAACATCTAAGCGATCAGTTATAATTTTCGGATTTTATAGCCAAAAATGTTTTAAGATATCCGAACATGTTCGAAAGTCGATTTTCGACCAAAATTCCATTTTTTAAAATTTTTAATGTTTTCGATAGTTCATTCATTTACCTTTCTAAAACATATTTACTTTTGTCGGTACGTTAATTAGAAGATGAGATATTAATTGTTTTATAACAAACCGAAAACCGGAAGTGGGCGTTTAATTAGCCGAAAGTTGTCATTTAAAGGGACAGAAACCTGTCAAAAATTCTTTTAAACTCCTTTTTTGCAAGCTAATATGATGTCAGTATATTTTTAGGAATTTTTTAAAAAGTTTAGATACATAATTTGAGCGCGTGGAAAAACTAATATTTGATTTTTCTCAAAATTAGATTTTATGCATAATTTTCACACTTCAAACATGATAACTCAAGATATTATCATTCGATTGTTCTTAAATTTTGTGAACACTTTCTTCAAATGTTTCTCTAGTGAATGTACTAGAATAATGTATATTGTAACAATATTTTTTAAATTATGGTCTTTTATTTGAAAAATGACATAGAAAATTTGCTGAAAATCTTATAATGATTGTTCGATTAGCTCTAAAATTTTTATTTATCCAAAGAATGTTAAGATTCTAGTACAAGCACTAGTCCATAGTATGTAGTTTATTTTAGTATTAGTTTTATTTGAATTATTACAAAAGTGTGACCTGTAGCATGTTTGAAGTTTTGGGAAATTTCCTCTAAAAAGCAGCAGAAATTTCAAGAATTTTGTGAATTTATAATAATTTATACTCAAAAATCATATGCTAATATTAATCTTTATTAAATTCGAATTTAAAAAACATATTTTGGTGTTTCTATTTCACAATTTAAGAAAAAAGTGCTCCGAACGTGTTCGGATACCTTAAAGGACTTCTTAATATTGATTAGAGATATCATATAGCGAACTCTTGTTTCTCACATCCAAATATTAAAATATATTGAGGGAGCTAATCTTTTAAATATGTCAACGCAGCGTTTAATTTCTCGTTTCTATATCAAACATGACCAGACTTTGCAAAATATCTTCAAGAATGCATAATATTATTCAATAATACAAAATGAGGGCTGAGGGACACCATGGATGAGAACATCGCCAATTATGCCAAATAGCCATTGCCAAACAGTATTATTTAGTATAAAGTAAACAATCTATTTATTTCGGTGGTTTTTGTTGCTGTATTTAATTCAACCATTCGAACATACGTTGAAGCCGTCTTACTGGAAAATAGATTTCGATCATTACAAGACCTAATATGATCTGCTGAACTCTTGTAACTGGCATAATATTCAGTGCTAATTAAAGTATTTAAATCTCTCATAGGTGAATTTGTGAAACGTTTGATTATATATAACATATATGAAACCTATGAAACATATAATTTTATGTCATGTGATACATTAATATGCAATATTAGTTTTAATTATTTGGAATTAGGAAAAAAATGTTTTTCGAGATATTGCCAACTTATTTGATGTATAGTATCTAAGGGGACATACGAAACTTTCAAATTCGATACATTATATCTCTGAAACAATGCAATTCGCAAACTCACTTTTTTTCTGGAAAAATATCTGTTCTTTTAGACAGATGAAAAGACAGTTTGAAAAGTACAAACATTTTCAAACCTTTAGATTGATATGTATTTATTTGACAGAGTAATAAGTATGGGTATAATTTTTGGTGAAAAAATAAGATAGTCACCTTGCGCGCATGATTACGGATAAAATATTGGTCTAAAATCAATATTTTGGGTATCTAAGTAATGAAAACAGTCTGCTTAAGAAACTGAACCAGAGTTTATTAATATTTAAATTTAATTTCTATTTTATATACCAATTTAAAATAAAATGTTAAAGATAGTTAAAATTTCAAAGTTTCTTACCCCAAAAAAACGTTTTTGAAGAAAATATGTACAAAATTGTGGTTCAATTTGTAGAGCATAGCACAATACAGATTCAGTAAAAATGTCATGTAAAAATATTCAATAGTTCTTGAGATATTGTGTGCAGAATAAGAAAAAAAAACACATTTTCAGATATAGCACTTTAAAGATATGGCCATTTCCGTTGTTTACGTTGAACAGCTGATACATTTTCCTTATTAAGTTTCATAATTATGAGAATTTTTTAACGCGGATTGTTTCAAATTCTTCAGAAATGACTGGGGAATACTATATATTTTTTTCATAAAATCGAAAATTTTCGAGTTTTAACAGTCGCTTCTTCCCTTAATGGAGTTCCGTTTCTCTTCAGACGTTTGGTAAGAACTAAAAATGAATGAAGAAATGCAAAGGTGAGTCAGTGAGTAGGCTTCGTGAACTCTAAAAATCTAGTATGGGATGAAAAATTAAAGACTGTAAATATTTATTAGTCATAAGAAAAATGTGTGCCTTGTTAACAAAACCCGTGAAAATAACCGTCAAGAAGAATCGTCTTGATTTATGTGTATGAAACAATTGCTTTTTAAAAATTTATAGGAAAGTTAATTGAAATTTTAAATAATTATAACTTAAAATTTCATTCTATAATATGGAACGTTTCTTCAATATATTCAAAGTATTAAAGCTAATAATTAATACGTAAATTATAGTATTTATTCTGTGAAACTATCGGAAGTTTAAAAAAAATTAATTTAAGAATTTTAATATTGAATTGTTTAGTTAAGTTAACGGTTCATTTTGACGCAATGCGAAGGCTATTTTGGAACGGTTCTCATAATTTTGAACGACGGTTAGATGACGAGGATGACGCCTGAGCTGGCACGCCCCTCCTCCAAGCTTCCACTCCACACCAGCGGCAGGGCGTTTGACTCACATCGGATTAAGCGTGTGCCAGGTACACAAACACGACTGATCTTCAGTGAAATCGGGTTTCGAGCCCGTATCCCGTGTGCTCCAGGGGGCGAGACTTAATCACTTGGCCAGCGCGGCCGGTATATGTCGAATATATACTTCGAATAACTAAATAGTTTAAAATAATAAAAAGAGTTTAGAAGGTTGAAGCTAAAATGTGACGGCTCTTTTGGAAAACTTTGGATATTAAGAGTTAAAGGAATTAGCTCTTCATCAAAATAATTTCTCGAAATCAAAATAATTGTAACAAATCGCAAAAAATACAAGCTTTCGAAAATTTATTTTTACCATAACATTTCTAAACTGACGTAATGAAAGTAGATATTATTCTGAAAAACTGCATGAATTGGAATAATATAAGGAATGGACGGAAGAAATTGCAATTTTCAAACTCAAATTAATCCTCTTACGGTTTCAACATTCTAATAACTAATTAAAAGCGCAAATAGAACAATAATATCGCATCTGACGTAATCTATGCCATCGTTTATCGCTGCATAAGGTGAAAACTTCAGAACATAGGCTGGCTGCCATAATGACATACAAAAAAAAATATAAATACATATTACACATAAGACAAAAATCATTTTCTTGCAATGATTCAAAATCTAACTAAAATGTAAATATTAATTTTAGATTGGATGGCAACAAATATCATGTAACAAATAAGTGCAGATTCAATACAACTGATAAAATTTAATTTTGTTAAATATGCTTAGGATGTGCTAAAAATGTAAATAATATATAAAATAGAGATACAAACAATTTATAATGTCTTTATCGAATTGGAAAAATCTCTTTGATCAAATATTCTTCAAAAATGCAGAATATTATAAAAATATAAATATTTTAGTAGAAAAGTTATAATCTAAATAAAATGAATTTGAATCTCATAGTTAACATTTCGTAAGTTTTCTACATACTTGGACACACAAACGATTACATTATAATTTCATAAAAATTTACAATTTAATCGTTTGTGATTTTGTTAAAATTTATAATCTAATTACGAAAAAAAACCCATGAGTGTATTTTGAATGCAAAATATTTGTAAAAAATTATGAAAATGTTTGTCAATTTTAAGGTAAAAACAAAGCAAAAAATCAGGAAATTTGGAAGCCGTATATTTACTTAGGTGTTCGATCTCCACTCATCATCTAAACTGATTTTTTCTTCCATATCCAAACGCAGTAAATTCAAATTATCAACGTATCTTGCAAAAAGATGACATTTCAGTATTTATGTTTATCCATGCTACGTTTCAGCGATTCGATACTATAAAAATGAAATTAAATGAAATTTCACTGTACAGCCAAAACATGATCCTACGAATAAAAGCAGGAAATCCATTTGAATATCAAAAGGAATCTTTCAACACTTGCTGAGAAGCTTAGATAACAAAATGTAAGTAGGAAATATCTTTTTCAAAAGGAAAAATATTATCAATATCAATCATTTCAAACAATTGTTTTCCTTTTTCGTTTTTCGGATGTGAAGAGAAGATGCCAGTAGGGAAGGAAACAATGGTTCAATATTACAAGAAAATACCGAATTCGACTGTATTTAAGGTTTTGCATTATGTAGCATTCTTAGCTACTTAATTTACATCGGTTTCAAAGGCCGTAATTAAACTCCCGGAAACAATATATTCTCATCTTCAACACAAAAGAAGAAACGAGCATTTTATTCACTCGTAAATCAGATAGTTGTGAGTGAGCACACCTCTCAGAAACGGAGATTAGGCAAAGTACTGTCTTTTCAAAGCGAGAAGAAAAAGCTCTCAAGCAATTCTTCGGTTTCCAGTTTGTGCATGCATTGTTCTCCAATAGCGTGCATCTCGTCAAAATATCTGAATAAACGCTTCAGTTTAGAAAGGCAAACAAACCCTCTGATAAAAGCGAAGGGAGCATTTGGGGATTCTGCACTACATCCATCATTTTCCCTTCATCTCGCGAAACAACCAAATCCTGCGAATTTCTTTCCTTCCGAGTTTTTAAAAGAAATGCATTTTTCAGTTTTTATCATCTCCGTTGGGTTTAGTTCAGGATGTCACATTTGCGTAAGAGTGTGTGGAACTCCGTGCACAAGAGTAAGAGGTCTTTTCTTTTATAGGGTGTAAGGCGTGAATATTTCGTGCAAAGGATTCTTTTCCACTCTAAGACCAGATCATTCCATTTTTCGAGAACATATCTAGGAAAATGCAGTTTTTTACACAAGATATATAGATATTTATTGACGAATTTCAGATATATTTGCGAAATTGAGAAAAATAGGTATACATAAATAATAATGAAAATTGATATGTAGCAAATCGTTCCAAAAATCTCTTGATATACAAATCAATGGCACATCCCTCTCCAAAATTTCGCACCAAAACAGCGGGAAGGCGTTTGGGCACCTACGTAGGACATAACGTGCAATAGGTCCACATACACGGCGGATCTACAGTGGAATCAGGTTTCGAACCTTGAACCCTCCGGCCAGTGTCCTTATCAATAGGCCACCGGGGCCCTGATATAAAAGAATAAGATACAATTTCAGTTAATTAAATTTATCTCGATAATTTTCTATTATTAGCATAATTTTCTAATAATTTTCAAACTCTTTTCCGCCTTATGTAACATTTACTCTAGCATCGGTCGATTTGAATATGCAAATCGCTGAAATTACAACTGAATTTTTGTTACAAAAATTAATAAATATAAATTAAAGTTTTGCGAGCAACTCTTTTTATAAGATAAAGCTTAAAAACTGAAAAACGTTTTATATCCAAGTAAGTAGCTCCGTATCACTTGGGTAGTGCGTTTAATTCAATCGAAATCACAGTTTAGGCAAATTTTAAGAATATAACATTTCTTTTTGACGTAGACTTATGTCTCTCCATAGTGGTCTAATGGTGTGTCGGGAAAGGAAAAATTGTGACGCTTTTCTTGGTATTTTTAAACACTTATAGCTCCGGAATCAAATAGTATAAAGAGTTCGTTTTAGTTTCATTTAACAGAGAAAGATTGACATTGAAGATTGCAAAAAGAATTTTAGATTTTGGAATTACGGTTTAGTCACAGCCTAGCTGCAAATTTGGTTAAAATCACTAAACAGTTTGTGACGTCAAAGGGATCGATGCGCGCTCACGCAGATTAAAAAATTAAGTCATCTATCTGAAGTTCACGCGAAATACTACTCAAGAATTGATGAATTACTTCGAATTTTGTGGTACAGTTAAGCGCTTCTAGCTCCGCATCCAAATAACATAGAGAGTTGGTTTTCATTTCATTTAATAAAGAAAGATAGATATTGAAGATTGCAAAAATAATCTTACAATTTCTAATTACGGTTTAGTCACAGTCGAGTTCCAAAGTTGGTGAAAATCACGAAGAATTTTAGACAGATCGAGTCACATAGTCACACTAGAATAATAGTCACTATAGACTATAGAGTTAATAGTCACATAGTCACAGAAAGTCTCAGTTGAGTAAGGTAAGCAAGTTTACGTCCCTCAATACCAGTCGCCGTTTCGCAGAGACAGCCTCCCGTCGAATTTTTATAATGAAATTTTTCAGTTGCATTAAAATCAGCTTGATGGTTCATTCACAGAGGAAATATTTTTTTAAAGCATAGTTTACAGGAACCCCTTTGAAAAATAGCTCTTAGGAATATGAATTAATATAAAACTATTCTATTGCATCATCTTCCGTACTGCGACGAGAAATAAAACTAATGAGTTCAGACAAGAATAGGTAAATCCATGGTCGGAAGGAATGGATGGCAATCTTTAAAATAGATATGTGTTTATCAAAAACTAGTGATAAAGATATATCTGTGCAAAAATCCTTTTTCAAAAAAGATATTTTGAGTTTTTTTGAATTTGTGATAAAAATAAGTCAAGATTAAGAAAAAAATTATTCGCAGATCTTCGACGTATCACAATTATATACGATAAAAAAGTTAATTTGTTTTTATAGTTCATTCAGGTTAGATTGATTGCATTGCCAACATATTTTTCTTACACCCATACTCTTGTTTATTTTTCCTCAGTTGTGCTTGTAAAAATGAGCAAAAAGTCGAATTTGTCACCCCGTCGTCTCAATTTGGTGATTACATATTATTTATAATAGTAAAAGCAAACAGTAAAAAATGACAGAAAACATAAGTTAAAGTGAAAACTCTGTTTTCGATATTTATTTTCCACTCCCATTCACTGGGAATGAAGTGACATCCCAGGAGGAAATATTTTTTTGACATCTACAAATGTTTCTAGACGGAAGTTATTGAAAGTCATTAATTCGTTATAAATATATAATTTCATAAAAGCTCCTTACGGAAAAGGGTTAAAAAATATATATTTTATCAGAAAAAACAATCCTTTAGAGAAAAGCCAAGAAAAATCATTTTTTAAACGCATTATGTCAAAAATGAAAAGTAGAAACAACAGCTTTTTGAGGCAACTCTATGCTTGGATTTGGAATTAATATGTTATTAAAAAGCAATGTAAGACAATCAAGATTCGATATGAAAGGAAGAACAGCGCCATAAATTAATAAACATTTAAAAATATCACAAAATATGTTATTAAACAGCAATGTCGGACAACCAAGATTCGACATGAAAGAAAGAATAGCATCATAAATTAATAAACAGTTGGAAATATCACAAAATATGTTATTAAACAGCAATGTAGGACAGCCAAGATTCATTATGAAAGGAAGAATAGCACAATAAATTAATAAACATTTAAAAACATCACAAAATATGTTATTAAACAGCAATGTAGGACAACCAAGATTCGACATGAAAGAAAGAATAGCACCATAAATTATAAAGAGTCAAAAATGTCACAGAATATGAGTTAGTTAAATGACTATATAATAAGAGTTTAATGACTCACTATTAAATCGACTTAGAAACAGGATTTGTCTGAATACTGGGTAACCAATCCATTTCTTGTAAAAAGGAATTTCTTCCATTAATACATTTCAATAAAAAGTTTTTTACATAAAGAGTTAGGAGTACGATTCTACGAAGCATTGCTGCTATTTTCTTGGATGGAAATAGCAAACAGTGTTTGAATTTTATTCTTCCATAGGGAGTGTTTATCCATTTCCTCATTCCGAGACATAACGGCACAGATAAAGCAGTATATGGCCAGTTTCCAAGTGTTGGAGAATTCTAATTTTTTATTTATTGTGTTGCTCTTATTCGATACCTTTTTATTATTCCATTCAGGTGTTGGTGTATGAATTTTGGACAAATAACGAATCGAAAAGTTTTAGCTCCAAGAATAAATAACTAGATGCTATTCTTATTTTATATATTTGATTATTCGTTTTGATATTCCATTTAGTTTGGAAATTTTTGCTATGCCATATCTATTTCCGGTTTGTGAGACTAAGCCTGCTATTTTATATTGCCTCAGGAGACATTCTGTTTCAAATAGGGAAGAAACTTATCATATGAATTGAGGTAAATAGCAAGGAGTGGAATACATTACTTATATCATCAGTATAAATTTGTCGGATATAAGAGTATTATATTTGAAGGAAGTAATTAAAATTCAAAAATTCCGTCTAAAAAGAATTGATTTTAAAAAATTTTGAATTATATTATTTTTTGCTGCATAATTCTTAAAAGATAAGAACTGTTATGAATTTTTACTATATAAAACATTCTTAGTTACAAGAACATCAAAGGCTATCACCAGAGTGATTCAATGTAGTTTTCTCTCCGTCTTCTGGGAACTGTATACATAAAATAAAATGAAATTCAGCAAATGCTGCGCCATCTAATCCAAAATTTCTTTTCAAAATTTGTTTTGAATTTTTGAATGTTTATACAGTGTGTCGCTTTTTCTTTGTACTCTTTCCCTCCTACCATTAAAACGCTCCATACCATGGTGAGTGGGTCGCAGTGGGCAATAAATAAATACAAAACTCTCCATCTGAGCACTTCTTCTTTGCCCTTGATAAAAGTTATTGTTCACATCTTTCGTTTTCTCAATACGAAGAGCTTTTTAGAGGAATTATTAGTTATTGGTGCCTTAGAGCTGGAAATAATTAGTCCTACTTTTACTGATACTTTGATATTTTCAAACAACTTAAAATTTCTAAGCTTTCAGACTCTAATATCGTTTCCTCCAATATAAGTTAACTGAAGTTCCGTGCAATCTACATCGATAAATTCTGTATTGTCTGACTACCTACGAATCAAAGTAAATTTACCCTTCCATACACTGTAAACTTGCCAGATATTGAAAACATATCAATGGAAACATTGTAAATTTGCCATGATGAAGGCAAATTTTTTGCCAATGTTATATATTCCACTCTGGTGGCTTTCAAAGGAAATTCCATGCACTATCAATTCGAGATTTTGATAATAATGAGGCTTGTATACTTTTTCCACCACAAGCTAGGAGAAAAAGAGTAATATGAGACAGAATAATTCAACTTAACAAGTAATAAATAAATTCATTTCTAAAAACTCACAGTCTTAGAGAATTCAAAACCCTAAAGCTACCGTCAAGTAAGGATTCTATTTTAATTTAATAAATATCAATAAGATTAGCAATTAATGGTGATTGTAAATTGCTGAAGTCAGTAACAAGTACTGCACCGTCAGTACAAAGAAATTTTTCAATCTTGATTGTTTCATTATTTTCAAAGCCAAAAGGGATTACACAATGATAGGCAACACTTTCCTGTAGGAAGTATCAATAGGATGATAGAAAGTAATGAATAAAAGAAGATGAAATCTATAGGTAGGAGAAAGGAAGATTTTATCAGAAGAGGGACAGCGGAAAAAGGAATACAAAATAAATTACGTCCTCACTGCTGCTGACAACTAATCCCGATTGTTGATTGATCTGTTTCTTATAAAAGGTGAGATTAAGCAATTGTGTTCACGAACAATCCAACGCAGTTGTGTGGTTTGGCATAGAGAACTTGTAAGGGTGCGTTTGAAAATGCGTAGGGATTCTAAATTAGAAGAATTTCTTCTTCTTAAAATTAATAAAGAGTACTGATTAATATAGAGAGCTATCTTTACTTATTTGACAAATAACAGTTCTCGTGAAAATTTTTTATACCCTTTCAACATCTTGACGCCGTTTGGTAAGCATTCAGAAACTAAGGAAAAATTTTTAATACATATCCTCTGTAATTTACTATATTGTGATGTTATAAACCGTATATATAAAATGATAAATTTACGTTGAAAATAATAATAATTACATGTTTGTATAAAAATGCGCACGATTTAGTTGAATTCCATTAACATCCGTGTATCCTTATTTAAAAGATTTATTAAGTAACATGTACGTATTAAAATTTATTATAAATAAAAATTTCTAGCGAAAACGGTCATTCTGGTATTGGATAAAATATAAAATTCTGTATTTGAGAAATATTTTATTTTCTATATTTCAATGTTTGAATTCTCTTCAGATTTCAAGTTACAATTTGAAGAAAAATTTCAGAATTAATTTCGCGTTTGTTTCAAATTGAATACGGTAGTTATTCTCAATCTGTGGGGCGTGATAACACTAAATGGGTGCGAGAGTATATCGAAGAGAAAGTGTTATTAAAAAATTGATTAATTTACTGAAAGGAAAGTGAAACAAAATCCATTCTGACATAATAAGAAACAAGATACACATTTATACTGATATAATACACTTATAAAGAGGATTGTAACAATACTGCTCAATGTATTTAATAATTAACTTATCAATATGAAATAAATATTTCATTGTTTGTAATTTAAAATAAATTGTTATTGTATGAGAGGCGGGCGATGAAAATTATGGTTCAAAATTGGGTCGCAAACACTGAAAGGTTGAGAAACACTGGAATACTGTTTAGTTAAAGTAGCTATTTTGAAATTTTCATTTTGTATTTTTTTCGACTTCATTCTCTATTAAATAGTTCTGAAGAAATATTATTAAAATATTTCAAGACGCAACTTTCTTTTAGCAAAATCTAATAAAATCATATTATAGCAGATCTTTTTTTCAATACTGAATATTAGAAATATTTTTTTGTAATTGTGAAAAATTATTTGCACAAAAAACATATAAATTTCTTTAATTTTTCAAACTTGTCCTTGCGAATGATAAAAACATACCTATATATCTATGATTTGCTTTCTATGTGAGTCCAGTTTTGAATACATCATATCCAAAAAATGCAAAATTCAATAGAAATGTTATAAGATTTTTTTGGATTTGTATCCGGTATTTTTTGAATATTAAAGGATGATGTTCATGAATTTAGGCAGTTGTAAAGAGTAAAAAAATCAATTCTGCCCTACGGTGGAAAACCTATATTTTTATCCTTATTACTACTACGTCAAAAAAATTAAAGAACTTACTTTATTACGTAGGAGTGGATTCAGATAGAACCTGTTTATTTGCTTCTTCTATCGAAGTAGTTTCCCTGCGCAAATATGCATTTTTGCGTGACAAGTCAAAATAGCCCAAGCCATAAGAGCCACGATGGAACAGTTCGTGCAGAAACAGTCATTTTAAAACAGCACCCCCCACAGAAAAAAAAACCCTTTCCAGCCTCGATGAAGCAGCCCAGACAAAATAGCCTTAGACAAAATAATCCCAACAAAATAATGTTTTTAATGTCATTCAGTATTTAAATTTGGGCTTTTTTGTAGGACTATTTCGGCACAGGCTGTTTTGTTGGGGCTCTTATGGCTTTGGATATTTTGACGGGGTACCACGTATTTGAAATAGTTGTTATATTGATGCAAATACAGATTGCAAGCCTCTTAATGCCAGTGAATTCGTCGCTAGACTTCTTGAAAACTTGAGAATCGTTGCCCCATAGGCAAATTCTTCGTACGAAGAAATCGCCACATGAGGCGAGACCAGAGGAATAAGCTGGTTCTGACCGTCAGACATGTGAACTACACCTTATAGGTGACATAGCACAAAATACTTAGTTTTTCGCGCGGCGGAAAGTTTGAAGACCTGCAGTTACGATCTACTCGCACGCGCTGTAATTATTAAAACTTGATGTAACCTGTTCCATCTAGTCAACACCATGAAACTCGTCGCTTGTTCTGGAAGAAATGATATACTTCATTTACATTTAAAAAATACTTTTAAAGTTTGGGAACTTTTTGAATGTTGTAGCCTAAAGAATCCGCCTTTCATCTTTCATTCGCAAACTTCTCACATCATTAATTCTCTCTAGCTGCGTATCAGGCGGATTCTATTTCAGCAGAGTCTTGATAATTAGTCCAAAGACAGATAGCATGTGCCTACACATGACGGAAATCAATATTGTTCAAGTAATTAGGTCACTGAACTGATAATACTCACTAAACTTGAGCATCATATTGTCTGTTGCAAGACAACATTTTAGACGATGGCTTTTCAATTTTTTTAATCGTTTTCTTAGTTTGTTTTATATGAAACGTCTATTTATGCGCAAAAAACAACGATTAACAAAACTCAATAAAATCTATAAATTATATCTAAGAATATGCAAATTATTTTGAGATGCATTCGGATAATATTAAGAAATATTTAACTCCAATGAAAAACATTCATTACATTATTTCCCTGATACTATGAATGGGGGGTTGTCATTGAACCTCGTTATTCATGGGAAGCACTACAAGAAAAACAAATTTTCAGTTCGCATTACTGATTTCACATAAAATATAAATTAATCCCTTTAAATATTCGCCTCACCTTGTTTTAAAAACTATACTAGAAATTCATGGCTTCATTATTTTAAATCTAGAGCACACATTGTTTGAAAAGACAATTTATCAACTTTGTTTTGTGTCACTTCGTCTCTATTATCCACAGACCGAGCATTGACGACAAATCGGATTTTGGGTCACCGCATTCAAGAGGGATTAGTGGGCTTTCTAATTACTAACCTCTAGTTGAACTCCCCACCAACTAGGAGTGGAAATAAAAAGAATCATCCAGTTTATTCACATATCTAACCGACTCCTCTCCAAACTACATATATACAGCGAAGAATGGTAGAAATGTTGCTCTGCGGATAATCCCTAATTTAATCCTCTTAGTCTTGTATTCTCAATAAAAGCTTCCTCTAATTGTACCAGTGGGAACGCTAAAGCTGGTTTGTTGGGACGAAAGGGTAGTTTGTAAATGGACTCGTAGTCTAAGAGAGCGTTTGAGTAGCTTAACTGCTGCGAACGCTACATTGTGTTATGAATCGACTCATGCAGACACATTCTAGAAGGCGACACTGCATTTTCATGCGATAAAGAGATCTTTTTGTTTAAAATGGAGTGAGAAATGTGTTAGTAAGCAGAATGACGTTCAAAGTCGAAAGGATGAAGAATTCAACATATCAGTGAAATTTAAAGAAATTTCCTGAAGGAACTAACGATTTGTTTAAATACTGTACGACTGAAAATGTTTTTGGTTCTATATTACTTCAAGAAGAAAATTGCTTTATGTTCAAATACTTTAATTTTCATTGTACATTTGAGCGATTTTTAAGAAATACTTTTTACCTCCTGGGAAATAGTAATTAATATATTGTTAAAATATATAATTTCTGACGTCGCCGCTTTTATTTTAAATGAAATAATTTTTTCATTGCTTTATATAAGTTAACAGGACTTAATGCATCTACAGAATGGATCTTAATATAGTATACAGTAGAACCCCGCTAAACCGAACAAATTGGGACCTGTGACTGCACGGATTACAAAAAATTCGGTTTACCCGAAATTCCGATACAAATAGAAAAGAAAAAGATGTGTGATGAAAAAACTGTAAGTTATAAGTAATATCTCTTGACTTATTTTATTCAAAAGCAATAGAAAGAGAATATGTCTCCCCTTTTCATTAAAATAATGGATGTGCTCCTGTATGAAGTGATCTTATCTCGGCGAATTGCATTAGTTTCTTCAATGTGTACAAAATTATGCATGCTGAAAAATTACTTTTACATATAATTTTCGAAAATAAAATCGGTTCGGATTAACCGGAATTTCGGATTAGCGGGGTTTTTCTGTATTATATAGTTAAAGAAAAATTCGAGATATTGTTTAGAAACATCCAGACGAAAAACAAAATAATAAGAATAAGTCGTATGTGTGCAGAAAGATCATGCCAGAAACATCAATATGATCGACTTTGTTTCATAAGTACTTGTGAAACCTAAGGGATGACAACTCTTGCCATCCCTTAGGTACTGGTAACTCTTAAAGGATATCACACAAAGAACTAGGCCGTATTTAACACTTATTCGAATCGGTTAAGTGTCGTGATTTCCGAAAGTTGGACGAGAAAGAATTCTGTGCACTTGTGAAACAATTTTTGAAAGGGAAAACGACCCAGAAAACCAAAGTTAAGCTTGTCAAGCTTTACGGCGACTCTTCGCCTTCTATTAGAACGGTTCATATGTGGTTTGGTAACTTTCGAAACCACAGTATGAGCACATGTGACGCTAAACACCCTGGATGTCCTTTTGAGTTTCCTAATGAAGATATCATTGAAAAACTCCCTGGTATAGTGACTGATGAAAAGAGTGAAGGTGCTTGAAATTGCTAAGACCATCGGCATCTCAAATGGCCATGTACGTAATATTTTGCACCGAAATTTACATAGGAGAAAGTGTGTACCTCGATTCTCACATAGGTTTAAAGAAGTGTTGCCAGGAAATTTCGGAGCTCTTTTAAATTCTTGCGTCTTTTTGTAACTGTGATTAGAACTTGCATTCATTACTATCAGCCTGAGACAAAGAAACAATCAAAACAATGGATTGCAATGGGTTATTCTGCCCCGAAAACAGGGAAAACCATTCCTTCAGCTCGAAAGATTTTGGCTACAATTTTCTGCGATGCTTGTGGTGTAATCTATTTAGACAAAAAAAAAATTGAAAAAAAGGAAAAAATACCTCACATAGAAAGATATAATATTCTTTTTCACCTCTATAATATACCAGCTCACACTTCTGCAGTGGTGAGATAAAAACTGCGTGATTTACACTATGAAATTCTTTAGCAATCCCTGTGTTCTCCGGACTTGGATCCGTCGGATTACTAAATGTTCCCACTCATGTAAAAATGATTTTCAGGAAATAAATTTTCAACAAACGAAGAGGTGATTGCCGAATCTACTGCTACCTTCAAGATCTGGGCAGATCGTACCGGAATAAAAAAAAAACAGTATCGTTCTAAAAACAGTATCGTATTATCGTACAGTTTAGTCGTTGGACTAAATGTATGAAACTCAAATGAGACCATGTTGAAAAATAAATATAGCTTATTCCAAAACATTTTGCTTTCTTACTTTTTGCATGGACTTGTCGAAAATCCCCCGTATTAGTTTGTACCATGGTGAGTGGGTCGCCGTGGGTTATAAATAAATGAATAAATCCAAAACTCTCCATCTGAGCACTTCTTCTTTGCGCTTGCTAAAAGTTATTGTTCACATCTTTCGTTTTCTAAATACGAAGAGCTTTTTAGAGGGATTATTAGTTATTGGTCCCTTAGAAATGGTAATAATTATTCCTGCTTTTACTGATACTTTGATATTTTTGAACAACTTACAATTTTTAAGCTTTCAGACTCTAATATCGTTTCCTCCAATATGAGTTAACTGAAGTCTTGTGCAATCTACATTGATAAATTCTGTATTGTCTGACTACCTGCGAATCAAAGTAAATTTATCCTTCCATAAACTGTAAACTTACCAGATATTAAAAACATATCAAAGTAAACATTATAAAATTGCCGTGATGAAGGCAAATTTTTGCCAATGTTATATATTCCACTCTGGTGGCTTTCAAAGGAAATTCTATGCGCTATTAATTCGAGATTTTGATGATAATGAGGCTTGTATACTTTTTCCACCACAAGCTAGAAGAAAAAGTAATATAAGACAGAATAATTCAACCTACAAGTAATAAATAAATTCATTTCTGAAATCTCACAGTCTTAGAGGATTCAAAACCATAAAGTAATCGTCAAGCAAGGATTCTATTTTAATTTAATAAATATCAATAAGATTAGCAATTAATGGGGATTGTAAATTGCTGAAGTCAGTAACAAGTACTGCAACGTCAGTACAAATAAATTTTTCAATCATGATTGTTTCATTATTTTCAAAGCCAAAAGGGATTACACAATGAGAGGCAACACTTTCCTGTAGGAAGTATCAATAGGATGATAGAAAGTAATGAATAAAAGAAGAGGATGAAATCTATAGGTAGGAGAAAGGAAGATCTTATCAGAAGAGGGACAGCGAAAGAAGGAAGACAAAATAAATTACGTCCTCATTGCTTCTGACAACTAATCATGATGGATTGATCTGTTGCTAATAGAAGGTGATATTAAGCAATTGTCTTCACGAACAATCCAACGCTTCTGTGCGGCTTGGCTTAGAGAATGCCAAAGAATCTGACAAGGTGTAAGGGTGCGTTTGAAAAGGCGCAGGGATTCTGAATTAGAAAAATTTCTTCTTTTTTAAATTAATAAAGAGTTCTGTTTAGTATAGAGAGCTTTATTTACTTATTTGACAAATAACAGTTCTCGTGAAAATTTTTTATACCCTTTCAACTTCTTGACGCCGTTTGGTAAGTTTTCAAAAACTAAGAAAAAAATTTTTAATACATATTCTCTGTAATTTAATATGCTGTGATGTTATAAACCGTATATATAAAATGATAAATTTACGTTTAAAATAATAATAATTGTATGTTTGGACAAAAATGCACACGATTTAGTTGAATTCCATTAATATCCCTATATCCATACGTCAAAGATGTAATAATGTATGTATTAAAATTTATTATAAATAAACATTTCTAGCGAAAACGGTCATTCTGGTATTGGATAAAATGTAAAATTCTGTTTTTGAGAAATATTTTCTTTTCTATATTGCAATGTTTGAATTCTCTTCAGATTTCAAGTTACAAGTTGAAGAAAAATTTCAGAATTAATTTCACTTTTGATTCAGTTGTAATACTGCAGCGATTCTCAACCTTTGGGGCGTGATAACACTAAATGGGAGCGCGAGCATATCGAAGAGAAAATGTTTTTAAAAAAATTATTGATTAACTGAATGGAAATTAAAACTAAATACATTCTGACATAATTAGAAGCAAAATACACATTTATACTGATATAATACACATATAAATAGGATTGTAACAGTACTCCTCAATGTATTTAACTTATTATTATTAGTATTTACTTATCAATACTAAATAAAGATTGCATTGTTTGTAATTAAAAATTAATTGTTATTATCGTATAAATTTTTACTGTATGATAGGCGGGCGATGAAAATTATGGTTCAAAATCGGGTCGCAAACACTGAAAGGTCGAGAAACACTGAAATACTGTTTAGTTAAAGTAGCTATTTTGAAATTTTCATTTTGTATTTTTTCGACTTTATTCTCTATTAAATATTTCTGAAGAAATAGTGTTAAAATATTACAAGACGCAAATTTCTTTTAGCAAAATCAAATAAAAACATATTATAGCAAATCTTTTTTTCAATATTGAATATTCGAAATATTTTTTTTTGTAATTGTGAAAAATTATTTGCAAAAAAAAAAAAACCCAAACATTTACATTTATTTAGATTTTCCAACTTGTCCTAGCGAATGATGAAAACATACCTATATATCTATGATTTTCTTTCGATGTGAAATATTTAATCCAATTTTGAATACATCATATCCAAAAATACAAAATTCAATAGAAAAGTTTTTTTTATTTTGAATTCTGTATTTTTGAATATGAAAGGGTGATGTTCATGAATTTAAGCTGTTGTAAAGAGTAAAAAAATCAATTCTGCCCTAGGGTGGAAAACTTATAATTTTATCCTTATTACTACTACGTCAAAACAATTTTAGAACTTATTTTATTACGTAGCAGTGGATACAGATAGAACCTGTTTTTTCGGTTCTTCCATCGAAGTAGTTTCCCTGCGCAAATATGCATTTTTGCGTGGCGTGTCAACATAGACAAAGCCATAAGAGCCACGATAGAACAGTCCTTGCCGAAATAATACTTTCAAAATACCCCCCCCCCCCAAGAAAAAAAATCCTTTCCAGCCTCGATAAAACAGCCCAGTCCAAATAACCCCGAAAAAATAATTTTTTTTAATGCCATTCAGTATTTAATTTTTGGCTTTTTTGGAGGGACTATTTCAGCACTGGCTGTTTTGTTGGGGCTCTTATGGATTTGGATATTTTGACGTGGTACCGCATATTTGAAATCGTTATTATATTGATGCAAATAGAGATTGCAACCCTCTTTTTGCCACTTTTACCAGTGAATTCGTCGCTGGTAAAAGTGGCAAAGTGTTCGTTCTTCAGAATCGTTGCCCAATAAGCAAATTCTTTGTACGAAGGAAACGCCAGACGAGGCAAGACCAGAGGAATAAGCTGGTTCTGGAAGTTTGGACCGTCAGACCTGTGACATAGCGCTAAAGACTTGGTTTTTCTCGAGGCGGAAAGTTTGAAGACCTGCAGTTACGGTCTACTCTCACGCGCTGTAATTATTTAAACTTGATGTAACCTGTTCTATCTAGTCAATACCATGATACTCATCGCTTGTTCTGGAAGAAATGGTATACTTCATTTACATTAAAAAATACTTTTAAGGAACTTTTTGAATATTGTAGTATAACGATTCCGTCTTTCATATTTCATTTGCAAACTTCTCACATCCTTAATTCTTTCTAGCTGCATATCGGGCAGATTCTATTTCAGCAGCGTCTTGTTATTTAGTCTAATGACAGACAGCATAAACCTACACATGACGGAAATCAATAATGTTCAAGTAATTACGTTACTGAACTAATAATACTCACTAAACTTGAGCATCATATTCAGTCTGTTGCAAGACAACATTTTAAACGTTGGCTTTTCAATATGTTTAATCGTTTTCTAGTTTGTTATATGTGAAACGTCTCTTTATGCGCAAAAACAAATTAACAAAACTCAATAAAATGTATAAACTATATTTAAGAGTATGCAAATTATTTTGAAATGCATTCGCATAATATTAAGAAATATTTATCTCCAATGAAAAAGACTCATCGCATTATTTCCCTGATAATATGAATGTGGGGTTGTCATTGAACCTCGTTATGCATGGGAAACACTATAAGAAGAACAAAATTTTTAGTTCGCAATACTGGTTTCACATAAAATATAAATTAATCCCTTTAAATATTCGCCTCATCTTGTTTTAAAAACTATACTAGAAATTCATGGCTTCATTATTTTAAATCTAGAACACAAATTGTTTGAAAAGGCAATTTATCAACTTTGTATTGTGTCACTTCGTCTCTATTATCCACAGACCGAGCATTGACGACAAATCGGATTGTGGGTCACCGCATTCGAGAGGGATTAGTGGGCTTTCTAATTACTAACCTCTAGTTGAACTTCCCACCAACTAGAAGTTGAAATAAAGAGAACCATCCAGTTTATTCACATATCTAACCGACTTCTCTCCGAACTGCACATACAAAGCGAAGAATTGTAGAAATGTTGCTCTGCTGATAATCCCTAAGTTAATCCTCTTAGTCTTGGATTCTCAATAAATGCTTCCTCTAATTGTACCAGTGGGAACGCAAAAGCTGGTTTGTTGGGACGAAAGGGGATTTTGTAAATGGACTCGTAGTCTAAGAGAGCGTTTGTGTAGCTTAACTGCTGCGAACGCTACTTTGTGTTATGAATCGACTCATACAGACACATTCTAGAAGGCGACACTGCATTTTCATGCCATAAAGAGATCTTTTTGTTTAAAAGGGAGTGAGAAATGTGTTAGTAAGCAGAATGCCGTTCAAAGTCGAAAGGATGAAGAATTCAACATATCAGTGAAACTTAAAGAAATTTCCTGAAAGAACTAATGAGTTGTTTAAATACTATACGACTGAAAATGTTTTTGGTTCTATATTACTTCACGAAGAAAATTGCTTTATGTTCTAATATTTTAATTTTCATTGTGCATTTGAGCGATTTTTAAGAAATACTTTTTATTTCTTCGCAAATAGTAATTAATATATCGATACAAAATAGAATTTCTGACGTTGCCGTTTTTATTTTAAATGAAATAATTTTTCCATTGTTTTTAATAGCTTAACAGGACTTGATAGATCTAGAGAATGGATCATAATTTAATATTTATATAGTTAATTGAAAATCCGAAATATTTTATAGAAACATCTAGATTAAAAATAAAATAATAAGAATAAGTCGTATGTATGCAGAAAAATCATGCTAGAAACATCAATTTGATCGGATTGTTTCATAAATCCTTATGAAACCTAAGGGATGGCGACTTTTGTCTGCAGCGATTAAAACCGAGAAAGTTTTATAAAAAAATGTTTTTTTAAAAC
>BGPR01006251.1:36776-74233 GCA_013235015.1 Araneus ventricosus | reverse complement strand
GATGGACAAACGATATATAAATAAACCAAACTCATATGTTTCTGAGATAATCTCAACATAAGAAAATTAGTAAAGCGAAAATTAATGTTTTTCTATTTCCGAATTTCGTAAAAAATTATTCAAAAAAGTGGCATTCGAGTTTCGAGTCAGCAGACCACACTAGTACGAAAAGCTTTTCGTTTGGCACAATCTAAAAAATTATCTTTTCTATCTAAAAGTGTTCATAGCTGAAACTATATAATTTCTCTTTGTATGGATTTTTTTGTAATTCGCTATTTTGTTGAGTTTGCTATTTTTACTTTACGCAAGAATCCAGTTGCAATTACTCTACATTAAACATATAAACATAATAAAAAGAGAAAGAGATCTTGAAAGTTTTGTTAATTCCCACAGGTAGAAATAACTAGCAAATTTTGACGTTAGAAACAAAAGGAACAATTACCATACGGTTAACGAGAACAAAAATTCCATGATAAAAAATCTAGTTCCTGCAATATTTTAAAGAGTTAAATGATTTCTCTTATTGTCATCTACAAGTTTCTATGTTTGCAGCTTAATCTGCCGATTTAGTAAAGCAGTTAAACTAGCATTTTCACAAAAGTATTGCACTCATTTTTATCTATTATTTATATGTTCAACACACTTGTAAATATTTTATTGAATTTATTCTCCACAATAGTGCTGAATACACTTTTAAACGATAGTTTTGAAGAAACTTGAATTTGCTTGATAACTGGGGTGATATTCATGTTTCTAGAATTAGCTGTTAGCGAATAAATACTTAAATTGGCGTACAAAAGATAACTTGTGAATAAATATTTTTTGAAATGTTCCAATAAGAACTCCCGTTTCAAATCTAAGGAAACAAAAAAAATAGTAAGAAGAAATATGATTTAAATTTCAAATAATAGCGCGTCGGAAATAAGAGGTAATAAAATGTTTGAATATGTTAATGAAAGTTGATTTCAGAGATATAAAACTAAAGTTGCAAACAATTCTTTTATTGGTAAAAGTATCCATTTTTAAGTTTATTTGTTCAATTTTGATATGGGATGATATTCTTGCAAGTGCTAATTTCGCTTGTAAACTGGTAAAATGTCTTAAGTCAATGATTAATGAATCCATCAAGCTACTCAATAAAACTAACAACTTCTTAAATTAATCTAGATGTGATGCGGCCGTTAACAAATATATTAATGATGCCGCAGGATTAGCAACTGATCATGAAATTAGCATAGAATTTACTTTAAAAGGCACAGAAAAAAGTTGGTCTTCGATTGTGGATGCACTAATTAACAGACCAAGTATTCCAAAATTATTCTTTAAAGTTAAAGTTTAGTATTTGGGATACTACTTTTAATTCCATTCAAGAAAGAATTTAGTCTTTAAATGAATGTAACACATTATTTATATTTCTAATTAAATTCAGGAATATGTTAGAAGACCATTTTAAAAATTCTTGTGCAGATATTTGATTATTTACTTAGAAGTTTTTAATGGCGATTCAATTTCAATGGATTTTGATATTAATGTCTTGCATAATGAATTAATCTTGTACAAAATAATTAATGGCGGTATGATGGACCCATGAAAAGTTTGGAATTTATTGAAGAAAATAATTTCATTTCATCATTTTCCAACTTTTCGGTAGCCTTGAGAATATACTTAACCTCTCCAATCACATTTGCAAAAGGCGGAAAAAGTTTCTAGATATTGAAGTTCTCGAAGTTTCTCGATCGCAATAGAGAAAGATATATTAAAAGAAAGTAACTTAAATGGGTTTATTGACGGATTTGGAAGTAAGAAAAGAGGGAGTGTGCATTTTCAATTTAATATTATATTTAGTGGAATAATTATAATACATGCCACGTTTATTAAGAAACGTTTACTTTAAAATTGTTTCAACTATATATGTATATTTTTTATAATATATTTCACAGGTGAAATGTGAAGAAATAGACTTTTGCTAAATATTGTATATGCGAGAATATGGGGCGACATATTTTTCAAAAAAATCGTCTATAAAAGGTATTCAAGGGTGAGGAGTGGGCGGCTAAAATTGAATGGCATGACAGTGCCTTCGCTCTAGAACCGGACAGGAAGCAGTTTTAATTAATCTAATATTTAAACCTTGTTTTATCATGGTCAGTTCTGCGCCCTCCTTCTGCCTGCGCCATTTTCGTGGATAAATCTCGCCACCACCGTAACGGCCTAATTATTTAAAGGAATAAGCAATAAATATATAACGGTACCCATTTAAATAATATCAATTCCTTTCTTAAAAACAACATGCATTTATAATGCGTGTTTTCTACAAATAAATAATTCATCTAAATCCATTTCTAAACATTGACATGTACTTCCACATCTAGAGTAAAATTGGAAAATATCTGTGATAAAAATGAAAACTACAATGAAAAGTATCTGAAATATACAAAAATAAGATTTTACTTAAACATAATGATATATTCTTAAATTACTGTAAGGTTGCCTGGCTACAAATATTTTTATTCAATCTGTATTTTGTTCAGTTTCATTTCAGGTAACTTTTGAATTGAAATAAATTTCCTTAAATTTGATCGTAAATAACAGCAAGGAACTTCCCTCATCAAACATCAAAACATATCAATAATATTATGAAAGAAAGAAAGAATAGCTCTTGCAGAGAAAATTGTTTATCCAGCTTTTAATAAAATTGAAAAGGAGCATAGAGTTGATACACAAGCCAACGCCTTAAAAGCAAAATCATCTGAAGATATTGCAGAACTCTATCCTATTCTCAACAATAAATAAATTATGTAAAAACTTTCATATGATAGACATTTTAAATGCCACAGTAGCTGCACAACAGAAACGAAATTTATTCATTCCAAGTATACGCGAGCTCATTCGTATCAGAAAGTCTTTCGACCGGTGAGCTACAGTCTGCTGTCAAACGTCGGGAATAGCGTGCAACATTCATTACGCCAGCCTTTATAAAAACCCTGCGAAGACTAAGCCCTTGCTAATTAACAAGAAAGATTATATACCAAATAGAGTCCCGGTGCGAGGAGTTAGACATTGTTTCATTATATAAGAGTGCTAGTACATTTATAAGCGGTTTAAAAGCTGTAAATGTTTATGACACAAGCCTAATGAAAACTTTCCAACGTGGAAAGCATATCATCCCTTGCTATCAAAGAAAAGGCATACAGTTTTGAGATATTAGCTGTAAGATTCCAAATTCAACCCAATTCTTATTCGCACCAATAAAACTGCATTCATTAAGCTAAAAGATAGCGCTCAATCCTGCAATTGAAAGAAGTGGATATTATTGATTTTTCCCTGGCCCTTCGAACGACAATAGATCCAACTCTTAATTTCATTTACCACCCCGGACATAAAAGTCTAAGCTTTAAATAAAAGAATCGATGAAATTGTCAAGTTTTGTTGGTTATGCTATTTAAAAAATTTATATTAAAAAATATGGTATAATAATAGTGGTAAGATTTTATAAACGCGTCAATACGCCCATCTACATTATTTTCTTTTTCTACATCCTTTAATGTAATACAAGTTCGAGGAGAGAAACAATTAGAGCCACCTAGCAGTATTCTGCCGTTGATCATCTATCTATAATATAAAGCAGAAAATACGTTTATCTGTTGGTCACAAGAACTCCTCCTAAACGGTGAACGGTAGCGACATGAAATTTGCACGCAACATTCTAGAGCACATTTCTAGGTCACCAGTGCTATTTTCAACTTTCAGAATTAATTAGTTCTTAAGATATTTAATTAAATATCGAAAATTAGCCGGTGTTAAGCCTAATGCTTAGGCATTTTCTGCCAATAACTTCTGAAATATTTATTGCATGAAAATAATTTTTACGCCATCTTAAAGAGTAGAAAAGTATCTTTTTAATGATATTAATTCAATTGGGGTAAAGTGTTTTCTCTGATCGTTATTAACACTTAAATATATATTTTAACGCAATATTTAACAATACTTTCTATTCTTATAATATTGAGTTCAGACGAATTTACTGTTTATCAAAGCCTTCATTCACGTGTTTCATTAACATAGGCAGAAACACACATGCTGCGTGATTAAGAAAATATTGCTTTATTTGAACATTAACTACAAGTCAATGTTCTTACTTCCGTTTTTATTTTTAAGCATATACAACTTTTACTATGCAAGTGAAATAATCCAATGACGTTAGATTACAATGCGATATTTCGTGTTTAATTTTAATCGATTTTAAATGCTCCTAATAAGTGTGTAAGATCATTGCATGTTTCTGAGTCCCGAACAGTTTATTGTTAGTTACAGTTAGTGATTTCTCTTAAAGTTCTTAAATTTTTTATGTTATAAACACCCAAAAGAAAGAGAAAAGTTCAATTTTTCAAGTCTCGCTACAATGCATTAAAAGCAGTCATGTTTTTGCGTCTGTTAAAGTTACGATAAAAATATTGCTGTTGTTGAATGTTTACAGAAAGGCAGAGTTTTTGTTTCCGCTTTTATTTGGCAGCGTGCTCATCTTTCGATTGCTTTGTACAGTAATCCAATTAGATTAGTTATTTACTTTATCTATGTGATGTTTTATTTAATTTTTGCAAATTTTTAAGTGATCCCAATGAGCGTGTAAATTCATTCAAGGTTATTAAGTCCGGTTACTACCGAAAAGATAGAACCTAAGGAGAGATAGAAGGAACACTCTTCGGCGTTTTTTCGATTACGCACACAGAAACATAAAGGAAGAGAAAGGTTCTTCGGATATTGGTAATAAAACCCAGGATGTGAAGCAGATTCTGTTGTCACAATAGCAATGACGAGGAAGAAAAAATGTAGTATCAAGGATTGTTAGATTCGTGACAGATGGTTCAAAGACCGGAGATAAAAGGAAGACAGGAGTTGAAATGCTGACCATGGGGGGTCAGATAATACGGGAGCGGACGAATGAAAACCGAAAGACCCTTAGTAGCACAGTTTGTTGGCCCAACGTTGGAAAATGATCAGCATTGATTTCAAACGGTGGGTAGTTTTGTCAACAATTAGCCAACAAAAACCCAATCTCAGCTTATGCGGTTGACAACAACAACGTTGGCCCAACATAGTTTTCACGTTGGGATAAATAACAATAAGCGTACTGTAAAATACAACCGCAACCGTACCGGTAAACGTTCCGCAGACTCGCTCATGTGGTGGATGGATTTTAGCAATATTTGGTAAGTTCAGTTATTCATTTCTATAATATTTTGAATTAAATTTCATAATTAAACTTATTTTTATTTTTTTCAAATAATTTTTCAAACTAAAATTATGGATTATCTATTATAATTTCTTTTCTGAGTGCTGAAGAATACCTCCATGGCATAATCAAAAATTAATCTTATTCATTCGATAATATTTTAAGGTATCTGCCTATGTTTGAAGCAAATGCTTTGAAACAAGTTACTTTAAAAAGTTGTTCGTTAGTGTGCAATGAAAACATAATGTTTGAAAAATTAATTGTTCTTTTCGATAAATAGTGAAATTTAACCAAATCGGCTAAAATTATTTTAAAATTTTAGAGAAAGTGAGCACAAAACCATCCATTTGCATTTGTTGAACTGCCATCTGAAATAAAGATTCCCTGTGATTCTATAGAAGATGTCACAAGCTTGAAGAATGGCTAATGAGTGAAGATATAATGTAAAGGCTTTGGTAAGTAATTACCAATGTGTCAAATTTTAGTACTAATTAAAATCTGTTTACAGGGATCTTTATTATTTTATGGTGTTGATTTTTTTTAATTCTTCTACCGTCATACTATTATATACTATTATTCTTATACCGTCATACTACGAGTTTAAGATAACTTAAAATAGTGTGTAATCTCAAAGTATTTTCATGGCCCATAGCAATTAAAAACAAACATGTAAATAAATGTAAAATTTACGTAATAAGTGTGTCTTTAAGATATTTAAGCAATTAAATCTGTATTAGCAATATCTCATGAACATGTGATCTTAACTACAGTGATTAAAGCATTTTTATTTTTTCGATATTGCAGATGGTAAATTTAATTTAACGATTACAAAGATTATTCCAGGTTAGTATAGTTAAAGTTACATATTGGAGCTTAAAAGCTAGTGGTTGGAAAACTAGTACAAGGACAGCATTAATAATCTGCTTCGATTAACACATAAGTGCCTAAGGCCCTTATAATTTATATTTGTGAGAAAAAAACATTTATCTAAAACATGTATTTCTAGATTTGTTCCCATTTTTTTCACTAAAAGCATTATTTCAAGCATTATTTCAAGCATTTTCTCTCGTCGTATTTATACGACACTGGGCACAAATGGGTACATGGTTTCTCCCTGCCTCTCAATGCATTGATAAGCTTTCTTTTGGTTCTATATGCAAAATATTTGAGTTATTTTCATAAAAACATATTTTTTTCACGTGTTATAATACTTATATTGTATTTAAAGTATGTAAATTTTTGAACGCATAATTAGTTAAATATGTCGAAATTTATATTTCAGCATTATTTTTATATTCATTTTAAATTAATATTTAGTGCCCATTTTTGTACCAATATAGCCTACATAAATCTAAAATATATAACTCAAACTTCAAAATATTTTTTTATTTGTATCTAAGCTAGTCTAAATTTTCAGTTTCAAGTCGATGTATAATAAATTTTGAGCTTTTCAATTATTAAAAAAATCATTTTGTAAAGTTGTATTTACTAATTAATTTATAGTAACTCTTATTTAGTTTATTATTTTACAAGTGTTTCAATTACTCTAGCTTTAAGCTAGAGATATTCATTAAGCGCTTCTCTTTGATGATGTTGACAGGCAGTGCAGCATTCAAGTGGCTAAAGAGCTGCATGCAACTTTCGAGCCGCGGTTTGACGACCATTGGTCTAATGTATTGAAAAAAGTTATTGAAATAGACCAGCCGAAATGTAATAAATATATGAGATATGGATAATAAATATATATATATATATATATATCACTTGTTACAACTGTATACTATTCCAGATTGTCTATGTAGAAACCATGTAATTAATTTATTTTAACACTGCAGTGAAATAAATTCTGGATTTTATTTGTTATTAATTTTTTCTTTTTTAAAAAAACTGAAGCACTAAAATGTAAATGAATTTGTAAAATCACACTAAATAAGTTATATTTTGAAATTACTCCTACGCTTCAGCCTATGTACAAATGTAGTATTATTAAAATTCCAGGGAATGTGGTTAAAACTCAACTTTTTTAATTCTGTTATCGAAAAGTAAAAGAAAACTAAATTATTTTATTTTGGTTTGTACATGTTAATATCACAGGACAAAGGTTTTAATTGTGTGATGTTTATTTTAGAAACTGTTCTGAGAAATATAGCTAATGCCACTGACGATGGAATTTATGGAGTGATGACAAATTGGTTCCGATTCTGCAAAATCGATATTGAGGGAGATATCTCGGAATGAAAAATAGTTATAACAATATATAATTTTTTGGATGTTATAATTTTATCTTCCTTTTCTGACAGTTATCTTCTTGATATTATATTTTTTTATAAAATAAGAACTATTTTTCTACACTATATTTTTAAAAAAAATTCTAAAAAAAGTGCAGAGTCATAATCCAATACTTAAAAGGCATCATCCAATTTTGTTTAGCACTAAATATCAATGTATGTTTACAGTAAAGTTTAAACAAAACAATTGGTAAAAATAATTTTTATAATGTAAATGCAAGAAAATAAATTAAGATGTTTTATTTGTTTTGTAACTTTCAGTACCATTTTATTTCTTTTCAAATTGTTGATAAATTGTAATGTTGGTTTGCTGATAAAAAAATGTATATATGTATTTAATTGTTTGTGATTTGATTTCTAACTTTTCTTAAATCAAGGTTTTTTATATAAAAAAGCGCTTTTACGCATCTTATAATTTTCTGGGCATAATTTAAATTTATTTTTAAATTCATGATATGATTATGTTTATAAATGACTCTTTAGTATCTACATTTTACTATATATGTCCTAAATATGAAGTATGAATTTTGAATTATTAAATTTGTTCTCGAAGTATTCAGTTTAAAGCTATTGCAAATTAATATTTTTTCAATAAGTATTTTGTATATATTGAAGTAAGATGTATTTAACTATTTTATTTCTAAAATAAAACGAAAACTGTTAAAGTTGACAAATGGCATTTCTTTTTTCACATAGCTTTTCTTCCCTAACACTTTAGATTCTAATTTATGCACTATGAAAAAAAGTATTCATTAGGGAAAATTATAATTCTTGTTTAACAGTTGACATGGTATAGTACTGATTATCCAAATAAGTCGTGACTGAGGGAACATGATTCCATAGACGAAGGTGCGGGTTTCCACAGAAGCAGTTAAAACTTTATGATGCAAAGATTGAAGAGGCGGAATACTGCCGCAAGGATACCTAAAATATAACATGCACACTAGGAGTAATGTTTTAACATGTGGTGTATGACTTGGGGGAGGAAGAGAATTTTGAAATTTGTTCGTATTTTGTGTGTTCGGATTATTTACAGAAATAGAAATGACCCAATCTTAATAATTGTGCATAATGTCACATATTATAAATTTGTGACTATAAATATCTGAAAATTTCAAACTTGATTTTGAAGCAAAACATTGTTTTGGCTTTTATCATGTTAAAGTATGCAATTTGAATAGTTTTGTTAAAATGCTCGATGCTACATTAAAGTGATAACAGCGCTGTTTAATACAAAACGTTATGTAGAACTTATGGAATTGCATTAGTCGAATATGTAATATTCGTCGTCGTCTAATGATAATTTTAGTTTATAAATTACATGTTAAGGCATGTTGATGTGTCATGATAATGTGGTCAGACTATTTTTGGTTGAATTTGTTTTTAAATACGCTAATAAAAAATATTAATGCAGATTCTATTTCCATCCTCTAAACACCAAAACTGCATAGTTTATTTAACTTCTACAAGTTATTCACAAAAATATAGTATTCATATATATTTGTATACGTGTATAATTTCATGAAAAAAGGAAAAGTAATCTTCCAATAAGTAGTTTATTAGTCATGTAAACATTGTCAAAATAGTTGCTTCCCACCAAATTTCCGAAATTCCCGCATTTCAAAATTCCAGTTTTTTTTGAAAATGTAGATGTATATAGACCTAAAAGATAAGAAAACTTTCGTTGGGCCATCGTAGGTTCATATGGAAAACTTGGTTGGCCCAACGTTGTGGAATGATTGGCTGGGTAACCGTAAGACAGAGCACCAATCCGTAACGTTGGCCAACCGTGGATGGCAACGACTTGTGCTACTTGGGACGCTGCTGCGAAAAAGCTGTTTTATTAAGCATAAAGTATTATAAGTACTTATACTTGAAAATATTTTTTATCCCGAGCAACAACGGATGTATAAACTAGTATTATATAAAACGCTTATGCTTGGCGCAAAAAGCACCTTTATTTCTTTCTCCCCGTTGGCAACGATCAGTTTGTTTACCAATCTCAACCCTGACGCCAAGCATTCCGCTAACCGGTTGAGCTAATGTCTTATGCGTTATAGAAAAATTAGTTACTTTTTTTGAATTTATTGATTTAAAATGAGTTTTTTACGAACTGTTGAATACAATTTGAGTTGAAGAGAGCAGCGTGCAAGGGAATACCTGTATGAAAGATTTCAGCGAAGATCGGCCAGTAATACTGCCGCCAGGATGAGGCGAGCCAGAGCACACAGCGAGCAACAAATGGCTAAAAGGGTGAATTCCGAAACGAACGTTTCCTATGAAGACTGCGGTATGATGACGGAAATATGCAATTTTTCTCAAACACTTTATTGGCGAAATGAATTGAAATTTTTGAAATTTACAATTGGGAAGTTTGGGAATATAGGGAAGATTTGTGAATTTTCGAGATAGTACCCTTTTATGATAGTAATGGTGTCCACTATTTGCTGGGTGTAAATACAAAAATTACAAATAAGGACCAGAGAATTAATTATACTTCAGAAAAGTTCTCTTGCACACTGCTCCCGGAGAATGATTAAAGTTGGATACTGTTTGCAGCGTGTAAATATATATAGTACAGTACAATTAGCCTAAAAATCGGCTAAACCTAAACATCCAAAAAAGTTCTCTCCAGTGCCAAAATATTCCATACACTCCCCGTAATAAGTGGTAAAAAGTCACACGACCTCGAGCGTCGTGTTTTGGGGTGAGGGGGTGAAATGGTCATTTTTCATAGTTTCTCGAAGATATCTCGAAAACTATTCAGTTTTCAAATTACAATAGATGTAAAAAATTAAAGAGCGTATAATCTTCTACAAATACATACTTTTATTTTTCTTCCAACTTTAATAGTTTCCCAGATAATGGGTCTCAAACGTTGACGCAATCTTGGATTTCCTCCCCCCCTTTTTCAGTTTTTCCTGAATATCTCGAGAACTATTCAACATTCAAGTTACATATGATTTTACAAATTAAATAGCATTCCGTTCCCTACAAATAAATGCTTTGATTTTTCCTCAAGGTTTAATAGTTGTTTAGATAATTGGTCTCAAAGTGAATGAAAAATCTTAGATGATAGTCCAGTCAGTGAAGGGTTTGAATAAAATAATTAAATCTTATAATTTTGAAAATAGGTACACTTGTTCATGAGGAGCTTCTGATGATCATACTAAAATTCCCCTGACCTGGGGAGTGAGCTCGCACCGCCATCTTGGATTTCATCCTTTTTCAATTTTTCGTGAATATCTCGAAAAATATTCAATTTTCTAATTACAATTGATTGAATAAATTCAAGGGCGTAAATTTCCCTACAAATACATACTTTTGTTTTTCTTCAATCCTTAATAGTTTCTGAGATAATGTGTCTGAAAGTTTGCTGTCATCTTTGCTTTCCTCCCCCTTGTTTAGTCTCTCTTGAATATCTCGAAATATATTTAATTATGAAGTTACATGTAATCAGCAAATTAAAGAGCGTACAATTACCTACAAACTCATGCATTTATTTTTGTTTTAGCTTTAATAGTTTTTGAGATAATGTGTCTCAAATTTTCCCTCCAACTCTTTTAGTTTTTCAATATTTCTAGAATATCTCGAAAACTATTTGATTTTCTAATTATATGTAATGCAACAAATTTATGATCGTAAATTTGGCAATAAATGCATGCTTTTATATTTTTTTAGCTTTAAAAGTTTCTGAGATATTTAAGAAAAACTAAAAAAGGGGGATAAAATCCAAGATGGCGACAAATTCTGAGACCCATTGTCTCAGAAACTATTAAAGCTAAAAGAAAAATAAAAGTATACGTTTGGTAGGGAATTTTGCGTTTTTTAATTTTCTGATTACATAAAATTGGAAAATTGAATAAATTTCGAGACATTTGAAAAAATTAAAAAGAGGGGATGATATCCAAGATGGCGATAAAATTTGAGACCCATTATCTGGAAAACTATTGAAGGTAGAAGAAAAACAAAAGTATGTATTTGTAGGGAATTTACGCCCTTTAAATTTGTTAAATCAATTGTAATTAGAAAATTGAATATTTTTCGAGATATTCAGGAAAAAGAGGAAAAAAGGGAGATGAAATCCAAGATGACGGTTCGAGCTCCCACCCACTTTCGGGGACTTTTAGTATGATCATCAGAAGCTCCTCACGAACAAGTGTAAGTATTTTCAAAACTATACGATTTAATTATTTTATTCAAACCCTTCGCTGAGTGGACTGTCAACTATTTTTTACAAATTTATCCACTTTGAAACCAATTATCTAAACAACTATTAAAGCTTGAAGAAAAATCAAAGCATTTATTTGTAGGGAACGGTATGCTATTTAATTTGTTAAATCATATGTGATTTGAATATTGAATAGTTCTCGAGATATTCAAGAAAAACTAAAAAGCGGGGGAGGAAATCCAAGATGATGGCAACATTTGAGACCCATTATCTGAGAAACTATTAAAGCTGGAAGAAAAATAAAATTATGTATTTGTATGAAATTATACCCTGTTTAATTTGTTAGATCCATTGTAATTTGAAATATGAATAGTTTTCGGGATATCTTCGAAAAACTGTGAAAAATGACCATTTCACCCCCTCACCCCAAAACACGACGCTCGAGGTCGTGTGACTTTTTACCACTTATTACGGGGAGTGTATGGAACAATTTGGCGCTGGAGAAAACTTTTCTTTTTGGCTGTTTGGGTTTTGGCCTAATTGTATTGTACTAAAAGATCTACAAGTCTGATAAAAAAATATAAAAATTTTTATCGACATATGATTTATCGTGTCCGCACCCACGTGATCGGCCAGACAGGCAGAAAGATCTTCCTTGGACGTATTTCCACCAACACTCAATAGCAACTAAAAATTTGGTTAGCACAACACATACTAAATTTCATTCAACTCATCCCATTTTTGCGTTATAGCGTTCACAGAGAGACGATATTAATTCCAAAGTGATTTTTATCGTCATCAGGGAGGTCCAAAACGTGAATATTTACTAAAATCTCCATGTCAAATTATTTGAAGATTTCAATACTTTGTCCTGTATATTTCGTGCACGAGAAAGAAAAATAAAGTTGGTCTCCAAATATTGTTTCATCACCAGAAATATCACTCGTACATAATTCTTTCAATGATATAATGTCAGTTGAATTTCTTCCTGCACATTAACATTCATTTCCGTAATTTAATATAATAACAATAGAGAAAGTAAATACTTACTCTATTGATCAGGTTTAAAAATTACCGAACTCTATTTATTAACCAAACGTGTAACATCTTTATTATTGACGAAACAAAAAAAATTCAGTTTAATGATTTTCCCATCCTATTAACAATCGTTTTCGCCAGAAAATTCTCATCCTTTTAGATAAATTCATTTGCTTAAAATGTCACTTAGAATCGCCGTTTCTCCACAATGATCTGAAACTTCGTTTAGAAACAGTTGAATCTACACATTTCATTGTTAACAAATACTCGTGGGTGTTATTGAAACGCCTTTACGGCGAGAGGCAGGATTATAAAATATTTTTTAAAGTAACGAGATCCTCAAAAATTCTTCAAATGTTAAGAATTTATGAAAAGGATACAGATATTTCAGATCAAGCTGAATCATGTTTGGTGCATTTTATAAAATTTCAGTGAAAAAAACAAAAAAAATGGAGGTTTTTTTACTAATAGTCTGAGATTTACTTAATATTGGGTCCTTAGTTGGTTGGCGCAATCCAGTCGGAGGTTTTAGACAGGAAAAATTAATTTTATCTTAGGAACTATATCGATTTTCGAAATGAATTTGATACGCATACTTGGGAGGACGAGACGGAATGATTTATATAAAAATCTTTGCATTCCTAAAGGGGAAATTTCGAGATACTTTTTATTTAACTATATTAATTAACTCGGTTAATCCGTTCTTCGATCTGAATAAACCTGCCACCTGGAGCTATTAACATCGACACCAGTTTTGTAAAGATGCGATAATATATACCTGAGTTACAGATGCGTTCTTTTTTTGTTGTTGTTGACGGCTGTTCATACGAGCTCATTTCGGAACCAAAAGGCTTTCGGCCACTGATCCACTGTTTGCTGTCAAACGGAGAGACAAGCGTGTTCCAACCTCTCCATTACATTTTCGTCACCGGATTTCCGCACTAATAGCTACCAATAATCTAGCATACATTTCGCCAGCCTTAATAAAATTCCTGCGAAGACCAATATGACGGTAAAAGAAAGTATAAAGCCAAGTGATAACTTTTCGAAAACTTCTGAGATTTTTAAGTAAGATATTTTTTACGAGTTAAACTAATACTATCGAATGAACCGAAATAAATTTGTAAAACGCTCTCATATTTTTGGATTTTGTAAAAAATTATTAAAATCAGTGGACAGCAGCTTAGAGGAAAGTATAAAGCCTTCTGCTCGTTGAATCGTATGAAAGATTAAATAAACTCAGAAAGCATTTCTCTCCAATTCTAGAAACAGATACAAGTTTTGTGGATAAAAAATTGTTTTATTTTTGTGTATTTTAATACCATGACGAAGCGATTACATGTTTCAGAGACTCAACAAGGCAAAATACTAGATTTTAAGGATGCTGGTTACAGTGGTGATGAAATTACAAGAAAAATTGGCAGATCGAAGGCTGTAACTAACCGCCTTCTCATTAAACTTGGTGACTATGGCACATCACAGTGAACAGGAAGGCCAAAGATAAATTCTTCAAGGCAAGAGAGAAAGATCCAGAGGCTCCCTGCAAGCAAAAATTATCTTGTAAATTAAATATAAGCTTATGTTGGCCTATACTAATAGAATAATTAGAAAAGCACTTCATAAAAATCCCAAAGTTGTTTACAGAAGTTGAAAGGGAAAGGTTCCACATTTTAAGCGGCATATTTATTCACGTTAAAATTTTTCCCGGAAACAATTACCGGCTGGTATCAACTGGAATGACGTTGTGTTTCCGGACGAAAAAAGTTTAATTTAGATGGGCCAGACAGATTTAAGTACTCGTATGATCTGAAAAGAGAACATACCATTTTTTGAAATCGCCAATTCTGGGAGACATTTGCCATGGTTTGTGCCTCTTTTTCAGCCTGTGGTGCAACTGAAATTGTTTTTGTCGAAAACAAAATCAATTCAGTGCTATATCAGGACTTGCTGTCAGAAAGTTTTTTCCTGTTGTTCTTTTGATTACATCAGGAGATTGGGCGATTCAACAAGGCAATGCATCTGTGCTTATTTTGTGCTCTACAAAATCCTGGATGAAGTCGAACTAGGCAAAATGTTTTCAATTATCAACTCGGAATCTGGACGTGAATCGAAAGGAGAACCTTTCGGGATTTCTGCACGTGAAAGATCTTAGAAACGCACTTTTATTTCGTTTACTCCTCTATGAGATCGGATCCGTTCCTTCGGTCCGGGATCCATTCCAACTGACAGATCCGGATTCGAATTTGCGTCCGCGGATCCGTTCCGGAGTGAACGACACATCGCTACAATGCACAACTATTGATTGTTTAATAGATCGCCGGGAGAAAAAAAATCCTCCTAGCATTATTCTACCGTCGCTCAAAGTATATTAAAACAAAAGGTATCATTTTACAGGAAATGCACTAACTCCAAAATTCTCAAAGGCAACAAACTCGCTTTTCAGATGTAAATAAATTTCTGATGAAAAATACCACAAGATATAAATTTTGTATAATAAGAATAATTCCGAAAGAAAGCGGACGTCTCCACTTTTAGAAATAAACGCTGCTTTATTTGAAGTGTGGAGGGCAGAATTTTAATTTATTTCATAGGCTAAATATCATCTTAAAAGTATTGATCTACGTTTATATAATTCATAAACACCCATAGACCTATTAATTAAGCACCAATTAAGTTCTCCAGAACTGAATCTTCCCGAAAGAATGTTTCCAAAAAATCTGATGTTTTCTTGCACAAATTATGACAGAGCTGGAAATTTTGCATAATTTTCATTTTCGCCTGAATATATTTATGAGCAAAAAAAGATGAAAATAATACGTAAGTACTTACATATCTTTAAAATATTAGATATATAAGTAATTACATAGTTATTTACACGAAACGTAACTAGTATAAAAAGATGAATGTGCCTGAAGTATGCTGAATCTGTTAATAAAACAAAGTTAAGATATCTAGTGTGTCAAGATATCTATGTAAATTTGTCTTCCTTAATTTCATAGGATCACAGATGTAACGATTAATCAGTTGTACTGTTAAAAATGGATTGAAATGTATCTCCTGTATCTGAACACATAGAAAAGCCGCCTGTTCTTGGCATCGTTATTTAACTTGTTGTGATCATTTTGAATGATATGATGCCTCAGATCATAAGCACAATGACGATGAAAAGGTGTCAGAAGAGCAGCAACAGCCCAAGAAACTCTTTACTTTACACTACGACACACACGAATCGAGAAATAAAAATCTCCGATTTGCAGTTTGGATAAGTGTGTGTAGAAACTTTAATGAACAAAAAAAAATCTCCAAGTCCTTCATATTTTAATCCAATACGGTAATGAATCTTTCGATGTGCTTTTTTCAAATGAACGGACGGAGTATTCAATGAATGCTTTACAAATATTGCCTTAAAGGAAAACAAGTTACTCTTGATAACACTTTTAGAAATCGTAAAAGAATAATTATGAATGTATTTTGTTCAATTCCGCACATTGTTTATCCAGTTTAGACGAGTAAGTACATGTCATCAATGTTCTGTGGCCTGTTTTTCTGCTATCCTTTTATAGCTATAGATTTGTATTATTTTTAGATGTACAGATCATTCGGATGAAGTTATCACTTTGGTTTGAATACAAAGTGGTCACTTCAAGCTGCGTCCACTGTAGTCCACTGCATTCAGGGATAATCAGGTGATATCTGGAGAAAACTTAGCTTCTCTGAGCTGTGAAAGATCTCAGAAACTTTTAATTGCGAAAAACTAGATACCAATTACTGCCCTTGCACCTTTAGCTTGCTTCTATATTTTAAATATTATTACCATGGTAATGATTTTTATTTCAAAAATACCTTATCTTTAACCTATTATACTCTTTAAAACCTGATATGCCTTTTAAAATATTTCGAGTCAATTTCAAAATCCGGTGCTAGAAAGTAAATACATAAAATTAATCATTTTCACTTTCTAGAATTACGACAAAAATATATATAATAAATGCAAATAAATAATAGGTAAGGTCAAAAACAATTCCAGAATTGGCAGCTTTACTTCTCCAATTGAAAAATAGGGTAATATATACAGCTGTTTTTCCTAGGCACAGATAAATTTAAAATGACAAAAGCATCATATAAATTTACAATGAGAGAAGGGAACAAAATGTTACTTGGTGTCTGAATAAAGAATAGAAACTCATCTACTGTAAAGAAATAATTTGACTCAGTGAATTGTATGGATTAATATTAACAGGATATTGATAATATGATAGATGTTGATTACATATTGATTTATGACACGATCAGATTAAAAGTTCAACTCAAGAATGATATTAGAAAATTATTAAGGCATATTTAAACTTGTATTAAACTAGAATTAGATTGTGAAAAGGGTTACAGCGAGTAGTTGCGGGTAGATTGTAATGCAAAAGGATTTTTAGGTGAAATGTTGATTGAATTGGAAGCAGAGAGTGTCAGAGCGAAAGGCGATAAAGAATATAAATTGGGAGATCAACCTGGAAAAAAATTCGAGGCAAAGGGTGTATCAGATTTGTTTTGGCAAAGGAACAAATCTCTAATCAGTTTGAAGAGAATGAATTCCAATGTCAATTTCTCTGGAAAGATGACAGATATCAATCAAGATGTGTGTCGTTATTGTGAAATGCATGACAAAAAACTTATTAAAACCAACCTCAGATGTCCCTCAAATAATCTCAACCCAAGAAAATTATTTACAATTAAAATAAAGAAATTATTTAGAATTCCCTTTTTAACAAAAATTTATTTAAAGTACGGAATCGTTATAAATGAATGTTTGTTTTCCCAGTTGCTCTTTTGATTAAATCAAGAGATTGGGCATTTCAGCAATTATTTTGCGCTCTACAAAATCCTGTTTGAAGTCGAAGTAGGTAAAACCTTTTCAATGATCCATTAGGAATCCCGACTTGAATCCAATGGAAAACCTTTCGGACATTCATTTCTAGATGTTTACCAGAATGGGTGACAGTGCAGAAACAAGTATGATATAAAATCCAAAACTGAAAGTTTCTGGAACAAAATTGACACGCACACCTTTCAACTCTGTCTGGTTCTATGAATCGACTATTAAGACAAATGATAGAGAAAAATGAAATTCCCATATTATTTTCTAAGGAATAACTCATATCGAGTTTAAATTTTTTGAGAACTACAACTGTATGGTAATCTTTGTAATTTCTTATAAAATGTTACACAATGCAATTAAAATTAAATGTATTTTTGCTACGACTTTCTCAAATCACAAAGTATCTTTACATTTCTAGCCTTAAGTATTTTTGCGATAAAATACTTTTTTCACGGCTGTTATAAAAACTAGAAATTATTTCCTTATATAATAGCTCGTGTTATTTTTAAGCGGTTTATAAGCTCTAAATGTTTCAGACGCAGAATAAATTAAAAATTTCCAAGATTGAAACAGCAACATGTCTTGCTATCAAAGAAAGAGGCATAGATATCTGAACTATTAACTGCAGCATGCACGAATTCAAACGAATTCTTATTACAAGAATAAAAATACACCCATTAAATTAACAAATAATGTTGGATCCTCAAATGGAAAAAAAAGAAATGTAATTGTTTTCTTTACATTGACCCTTCAAAGAATAAAAGCTTCGAATCTGAATTTTAGTTACCTACCCAGACATACAAGTCTAACCTACAAAATGAAGAAATGATTTTATCGAGACATTTATAAGTGCATCCTTAAAAGAAAAAATATATAAATAAAATATTGTATTAAAATAACGGTAAAACTTTTGAAAATGCGCCAATGCTCAACTAAATGATTTTTTCCTATACCCTTTATGTACAAATCGCGAGGAGGAAAAAAAACACCTAATATTATTCTGCCGTCGCTCAACGTATATTAAAACAAAAGGTACCATTTTACACGAAAGCGGTTTATAAGATGTAAACCTGTAAGAGGCAGAATAAATGAAAAATTTCCAAGATCGAAACAGCAACATATCTTGCTATCAAAGAAAGAGGCATAGTTATCTGAACTATTAACTGCAGCATGCACAAATTCAACCCAGTTCTTATTACGAGAATAAAAATACACCCATTAAAATTAACAAATAGTCCTGGATCCTCAAATTGAAAAAAGGAGATCTATTGTCTTTTTACCTAATTAAAATTAAGAAATAGTCCTGGATCCTCAAATTGAAAAAAAGGATACCTAATTGTCTTTTTACTTTTCAAATCTAAATTTTATTTACCAACCCAGACATAAAAGTCTAGGCTATAAAATGAAGAAATGATGTATCTCAAAAGTTTAAAAATGCATCTTTAAAAGAAAATATATATGAAAATAATCTTGTATTAAAATAGTGGTAAAACTTCTGAAAATGTGTCAATGTTAAACTAAATGATTTTTTTCTATGCCCTCTATTTATAAATCACGAGGAGAAAAAAAATCAACCTAGCATTATTCTGCGGTCGCTCATCGTATATTAAAACAAAAGGTACCATTTTACACAAAATGCACTAACTTAAAAATTTTTAAATGCAACACTCTTTTTTGATATAGTAAATAAATTTCATATGATTAAATACTGAGAAATAAATTTTGATTAATATACTAAAAGGAAGTCCAAAGAAATTTGACATTTTGTTTCCTCGATATAAAAGAGGACGTCTCCACTTTTAGAGATCAACACTGCCTTCTTTGAAGTGTGGATGGCAGAATTTTAATTTATTTCATAGGCTAAAATGCATCTTAAAAGATGTTATGATCTACATTTTATAATTGATAAAGACTTGATTCTGCAGGCCTATTAATTTAGCAACAATTAAGAACTGCAGAACTGAAATCTTTCCAAAAAATCTCATTTTTTTCCTGAGAAAATTATGACAGTGCTGGAAGTTTTGCATAATTTAAACTTTCTCCTGAATAAATGTTTCAGCACAAATCGCTTAAAATAATGCACTAGTATTTACATATGTATGAAATATTAAGTATTATATAAATATTACATATAAGTATTTACATAGTTTTTAACGTGATACTTAACTGGTGTATAAAGATGAACGTGTCTAAAGTATGCTCAATGTGTCAAACGAAAGTTGAAATATCTAGTGTGTTCAATCTATCTAATTTTGTCTTCCTCAATTTCATAGGATCACGTATGTAAAGATTAATCGGTTCTACTGATAAAAAAAGGATAGGATCTGATCTCCCGTATCTGAAAACATAGAAAAACAGCCTGTACTTAGTGTTCAGTATTTAGCCTGTAATGATCAGTTTCAATGAGATTATGCCTAAGAACATCAGTACAATAACGATGAACAGCTGCCTGAAAAGACAGCAACAAATGCCCAAGAAAAAGTACAAGCCCTTCGTACTTTAAGTCTAATACCATGCAGAATCTCCTGATGAGCGTTTTTCATATGAACAGACGGTATATTCAACGAATGCTGTAAAAAATTGCTTTAAAGAAAAAAAAAGCTTACTCTTGATAACACATTTTGAAAGTTTTAAAAATAATTATGTATGAATTTTATTGAATTCCGCACATTGTGTCGATTTTCTTTTCCCAATTAAGACGAGTAAGTACATACAATCAATGATATGTGGACTAATTTTCTGCTATCCTTGTTAAACTATATATTTGTATTATTTCTGGATGTATTTATCATTCGGATGTAGTTTTTACTTTGGCTTGGATCTAAAGTGGTCACTACAAGCGGCGTCCACTGTGGTTAAAGCATTTAAGAATAATCAGGAAATATTTGGAGAAAACTCTGAATAGTGAAAGATTTTAGATAGACACTTTTAATTGTGAAAATTAGATACCAATTTGTGCCTTCGAACCTTTAGCATACTTTCAGTTTTTAAATTTTATTACTATGGTCATATCTTTGAATTTTACTTTAAAAAACACAATATTTAGCCTAATATACTCTTTAAAACCTCAAATACCCTTTAAAACTTTTGAGTCAATACCAAAATACATAAAATTAATCATTTACACTTTCTCGTATTACGACAATAGAAATTATACAATAAAGGCAAATAGAGAATAGATAAGGTCAAAATTTTCCCGGAATTGACAGCTTTATTACTTACATAGAAAAATCGGAAAATATTCAAAGATATATTTCCTAGGATCAGATAAATTTACAATGTCAGAAGGGAAAAAATATTAATTTATGACTCGATGAAGAATAGAAACTCATCTACTGAAAAAAAGGTCATTTACACCTCTGACTCAGCAATTAGGATGAATTTATAACAGAAAGGACCACAACGTTAATTTATAACACAATCAGCATTAAACGTTTAACTCACGAATGATATTAAAAAATTATTAAGACATATATAAACTTGCAAACAAACTAGAATTAGAATGTAAAATAGAATACAGAGAGGAGTTGTGGTTAGATTGCTATAGAAAAGGACATTTAGATGAAAAGTTGATTGAATTGGGAGTACAGAGTGACGGAAGGAAAAGCGAGAAAGAACATGAAGAGGAAGATGAACCTGGAAAAAAATTCGAGGCAAAGGATTTATCTGATTAGTTTTGGCAAAGAAAGAAATCACTAGTCAGTTTTGATGGAAAGATCTTGAATATCAAACACTTGAATGAAGAATACAAAAAATGTTTAGCTTTGTTATTTTTAGATGCATGGTCAGAAGTAAAACAATCTTTTAAAACCAAGCTCAGATGTTCCACAAATAATCACAATCCAAGACAATTAGGTACAGTGAAGATTAAACATTTATTTTCAATTCCCTTTTTTACGGAAAATTATTTAAAGTGCAGAATTGTTATAATTGAAGTTCGCCTATTGAGAATGCCCTAGACGCGGTTTTATGGCTCCAAATGAAATAAAATTTCACTAATATGTAGTTCAAGAGATGCGCTCTATGACGATCATGAAAAAAGAAAAGTTAAATTTTTCACCAATAGATGTCGGGACGCCAGTATTTAAGGCTATTTTTGCAGATTCTATTTTAGTACTGAAGCTATATTGGCTTAAATAAATAAATTTTTTTTAAAAATTTCTGTTGAAGCAATTACTTTTTGCTGCTGCGTTTGCACGCAAAAACGTCTATTGTTTTCATTATTTTTCATTTTATCATTGTTTTCTTTTAATTTAAATTTCTTTTATTTGTTTTTGTATTTCGTTAGATTTGGCTGCATATGCGCCTTTCTATTTAATGCAAAATATGTTATTGTTTTTTATTTTAATCAAAATTTAATTAATTAATTTTGCTAAATTTTAAGAATTATAACTATTGGCTTAAATAATATATTTAATTTAAGGCCTATCTTCGAAGCCCTTTTTTTAAAAAAAGGAAATTTTTTTATGGGAATAATGTTTTCATTTACAATGGAATATAAAGCTGTGAATTAAACGCCATTTTCCATAAAATGTTTTTTCCTCAAATTTTGATCATATCTGGTAAAAATTTAGTAAACATTGATGATTACGCCAAACTTCCTATAACAATTTCTAATAAATATATTTCACTTGTTGTTTCAAGCATATATTTGATACACATTTACCTGAGCTGTGAAGAAAAATATTTACAGTACCTTTTAAAGTTACTGAGATATGCCGAATTTTGTATACACAACATAATTTCACAAAAAACCATCACTTTTTCAAATAAAAATATCTCTAAAATAAATAATTATATACTTAGAAGATATATTTGAGGTTCACAACATATCTACAGATGTATAGAACATTTTGGTAAAATTTCCTTTGAATGTCTTAAAAAGAGTTTATGAAATGAGATTTATCACAATTTAAAAAAAATTAAAATAACAGTTTTCCAGAAAACACAATTAAGATTTTAAAGTTCCACAAAAAATTAGGTACATATTTTAACACCTTAAATTTCACTATATTTGTAAGTCAAGCCTTCCTTGACTTCATTTTTAATTAATTTTTGTAGTTTTGTCATTTTTGCTTCAACTTTTATACTAAGATAGTTAAATACACTTATCAGCCCCATATAGCCTGAGTTAAACAACAAAACTTCTATCTTAGCACCCAGTAAAAGGGTTTGGAATTGAACAATATTTTCTTTCGGTAAAGTATTCCACAGAACATTATGTAATGACTCATTGTTATTATGTGTCTTGCCATGCAAACACTTTCTTAATAGATCTTGGTCAAATAGTTGTAAATAAATATTTAATATTTTCTTCAGATGCAAATTCCACAGATTAGTTTCAATTCTCGTCGCTTAAAAGTTGCCTTGGTTATATAGACAAGTTTCAAAGTCATCAATAACTTTTTGCAAGAATTAAACCCTCTTCCAATTAATAACAATCTCAAAACTAATAAAAAGTTTATGCTGTTCACTTTTGTTGTCTTAGGATTTGAGCTAAATTCAGTTACAAATCCACAATCACATGTCAAAGCAAAGTTTGAGCAGAGACCATATTTTGAATTCTCTTTCAATTTTAGTCCTCATTCGAAACATTTTGGGCAACAAAGAATTGAAAAGATATTTATCACAGTACCAATATCTATTATTAAGTTACCTTTAATCTCATCAAAAGTTTGTTTCTCAATATATACATCTGCAGTATCCAAAATATTTAGTCTTTACGTAATATCAACTACCACTCAACTCCACTTGAAGTAATTTTATTTGGATTTACTGTTCTGTCGTTTGATGGAAATATACGGTTTCAAAATTTTGTAATTGGAGAAACTGAGAACATTCCAGAGACTTGGAATGTTCGCAGAATGCTCTGCTGAATTCTTTGGAAATCAGCATTTCTGAAGCATTACCATTCATTGCTTAGCAAAAGGATGAAAGTACAAAGCCTCTGCTCCCTGCAGCTGCAAATAATTCAGACTAAGATTACAGTGAAGATGTTGCTTGTTCAATCAAAATTAGTCCCTGTTGATGTAATTAGAGCTGGTCGACGTTTTAAACTTCCCAATATTCTGGATTTATAACTTTTTGTTGCAATTCCCAGGTACCCCACAAATTGCAAGGTGAGAAGTTGTTTACGTAATAACAGCAACAACTCAACTCCACCTGAACTATTTTAATTTGGATTTACTGTTCTGTCGTTTGATGTAAATAAACGGTTTCAAAATTTTGTAAATATCTGCAATTAAAGTGTTTTCTCATATTTAATCCATAGTATTTATTGAACATTTTAACACTAAGCTTTGAAGAACTAGCAGTGGAGACGTTGACATCCACAGGTTTAGAAGTGTGTTTGCGCGAAACAGACGCTTTTTACCTTTTGTTGACCTTGCTTTTACCATCTTTAAACAATTAAAACGAAAATAAAGTTCAATTACTATTAAAAACTTAAAATCAAGTTGAAGATTATAAGAAAGGTAGCAGAGAATCAAATACAACGCGATCGCATATGGAAAGTAAACAACGGTCGCATAATCAAAATATTGCCAATCTGTAAATCAAATTAACCCACAAGGTTGTGCAAGTGGGTGTCCGACACCCCACGCCACGTAAAATGTGAAAAATACCCACTTCCCTTTAGTTGAAATGAGTCAAATCCATGCTATCTGTCTTAAGGTCGCCTTCAAGAGACGGAATGTGTTGAAAGAAAAAAATCCTTTATTTTTTCCCCACTTCCGCGTTGAACGCCTTTCGGAAATTGTGGTATGACGCGTTTCGCTTATTTTTCTCTCCACTCTGTTAGGGTTTCTAGTTAATTTTACTGCCCCCCTTTCAGCTTTTTTTTCTCTACATGTGTTAGCAGTATACAAGAAAGTTTGGGGGAGACCGCTCTCGCTGGTTTTTACCACTATGTCTAGCACACGTTTCGCCAGCCTTAATAAAAAGCCTTCGAAGACCAAGCCAATACTAATAAAAAGTAGAAATTATTTCATTATGTAGAAGTTCGTGTTAATTTTTTAAACGGTTTAAAAGCTGTAAATGTCTAAGACGCAGGATAAACGAAAAATTTCCAACAACGAAACCATGCTCTCAAGAAAGAGGTATAGATATCTGAAATATTAAATGGAAAGATGCACAAATTCAACCCAGTTCTTATTACGACAATAAAACTACACCGATTAAGTAAATAAATTATGCTGTATCCTCATATTGAAGAAAAGGGTATATTATTGTTCTTTTCCTGCGCCTCTCGTATAATACCTTCAACTCTATTTTTTTTTTACCAGCTCGGACATAAAAGTCTAAGCTTTATATTAAAGAAATCTTCAAGTAGTCTACCAGCCAGTTGAAATTTAATTAAAAGAATTATTTATAAGCAAAAATGTTGCTTTATAATAGTGGTAATCTTTCATAAACGCGCCAATACACATATAAATGATTGTTTTGTACGGTCTTTAATGTAGTACAATTCACGGGGACAAAAATAGGAGCCACCTATCATTATTTTGCAGTCGCTCATCGCATAATAAAACAAAATATCCCGTTTTACAGGAAATGCACTAACTTCAAAATTTTCAAAGGCGCTTTTTCGCTGTCGTAAATAAATTTTCACGTTTACCGTTTTCATTATTTTTTGATGAACACACAACACACTTCCTGGATTTTTTTCTCGATTCACTTTTATCAACATAAGATGGGAAATAAATGAAAATAAAATGAAATGTGCTTTATAAAATTTTCCATTGAATTCAGGAATGCATTGATATATAATTTATATTTTCTACGATTGCATATCATATTTTCGCTCATAATAGATTATCCTAAGAATATTACAGTTATCCTAATATATATGTATGTAATTATGTATAAAATAATTTAGTTTTAAAAAATTCCAAGTTTAGTTCTTCTTAAACAGTATAAAAATTCATAATTATCATTACATTTGTTAGTTTTCAGTAAAATTAACATTTGAAAAATTACGCAGTTTCATGTTATATAAGGGCGGGGCTTATAACGATAAACCACCCTCAATTCGTATTCTTTTTTACAATACATTTTATGTTTATGAGTTTCAGAGACCACATTTTTCAAATAATTTCGAAAACTAATAAACAAAATTTATGTGCCCCTGAAAGAGTTCAATCATAAAATACACGGTGTTTCTCTTGTTAAATATTGACAAAATGGCAGATGTGTACTAATTATTTAATTTGGGAATACATTTTGAAAGCTTTATTTTCAAAAATTAAAACCGCATATACAAAAGATTTATTTTTTCTCTGAGAAGTAATATGTATTCCAAATGCAACATTGGGAGCAGAGGATTTAGTGTGAAACCACAATTTGCTCAAGTGAAAGGAATGAGAAGTGAGAGGGATCTACTAGCAATAAGAAGCAGGGAAATCCCCGCTCGGATAATTAAACCTCCCACAGACAGCAATGAGAGGGTAGGGGGAAATTCATGCGTTTCATTTCAAACATCTCTTGTGAGACGGGGGATGTTTCTTAAAGGAACCCATTGAAAAGCAGAGAGACATTTTTGAGAAGCTTCGCTCAGACATATTAGTCGCTCAGATGGTTAAAACGAAAGGTACCATTTTACAGAAAATGCACTAAGACAACGCCCTTTTCTGATGAAAAAATACCCCAAGATAAAAATTTTGATTAACATACTATGAATAAGTGTGAAGAAATTTGACTTTCAGTTACTAAATTTCATTGAAAAGAATTTGTTGACAAAGTTAATCTACTAAGTTTTATTTCCAATTCTCAGTTTGTACTTCAACCAGAAAATACATATTTATTTGTTAATGTAATAATATTTCTTAACAAAATGAATCGAAACTATTCCTTAAAAATCGCATAGTTTTATTCATAAAAACTTGTTAATACTTTAACAATTTGGCAAAATTTAAAAGAAATATCACAATGAATAAAAATCATTTGCACCCTAATTATATTGTTAAATAAATTTTCAGACTATCATAAATTTGAGGAAAATTGAAAAATTTGTTGTATTGAATTAGAAGAAAGTAGCAAAATCAGTGCGAAGACTTTTTTGAAAATAAATAAAAAAATAATAAATAAAATAGTAAAAAATAGTAGTAAAAATAGTAAAAAATAGTAGTAAAAATAGTAAATACAAAAATATAGGAACAAAACTGTTATATCCTGAGATTCCGTTACTTTAAATTTTGGGCAGAAAAATTATGATAAAAGCTCATATGAAACTTAAAGGATATATAACTTTAAAAAAAAACTGAAATTAACACATGCAATCCAAAAAAGTATTGGGTGATATAAACATTTTTTTATAAAAAAATATGCAACCTAAAGTGCAGTGTAAAGTCACAAGGTTACACAAATATAATAAAATTGGTAAATAAACATTCCATATCTTCTTACAGCAACATATAAATAGAATAACAACTGAATGTCTGAATTAATCTGCTTACTTTGATTAAAGAATTATATTTAAAGATTTATTGTAACATAAAATTTCAATAAAACATATTAACAGTCATTCGCTAAAGCTTAGCAATGGCAAAAGAGAATTTCTACTTCTGAATCAAATATCCTTTCAATACATCTGGAAATGCAGAAATATAAAATTTTCGAAAGTTTAAAAATGATTAACGCAAGAACTTCCATATGATGGACATTTTAAAATGCCACAGTAAATTGCACAACACAAACGAAATTTTGTTTTTTACATACAGTCGCGGAAAGAAAAGAACCACGCAGTATTATTTTGCCGTCGTTCATCGCGTATTAAAACAAAAAAAAAAACAATTTTCAGGATTTAAGGTCTAGTAAAAGGTTTCAGGTTTAAAATTTTCTGAAGACGTCATATACATATTTATAATAGCACTAAATTCAAAATTTCAAATGGAAACACACATTTTTCTTAAATCATTTCGAAACTACACAACAAATAATGCTGGTATACCAAGTTTTTCATCCCAGCATATTTTGTTTCGCAATTATAAGAACATGAAATTTTGAGTTTCTAATGTTAAAGTAAAATTTTAAATTTTTATTGATATCTTGAGAAATAATATAACTATTGACCAGGAATTTATTATGTAATAGTATGAATTATTCTGCACATTTTACACTTTTATTTTTTATTTTAAAATAATTTTGAGCACATGAAATATTTTATCAAAATTTATGTTAAAATATTTTTGAATAGCAACGATTATAAATCGAAAAGTAATCGAAGCAGATGACCATTTGATAAGCTTATGCAAAATTTTAGCTTATTCGTACGACAAATTTTTAACTTACATTAAATTTTCTATCTTCGCTGTAAAACGATGCAGTTAAGAGGGCGTCATATATTTCGAAAACGTTTCCATTATTAAATATGATCATTTCACCACTTTATTTTATAAAATATAAATATATAAACATTTAACTATTCATGTTTACAAATTAAAGTATTAGAATTTAAAGTTGTGTAGTATCACACTATTTATTTTTTAAGCATCAAATTTTACCGATTGTAAAATGTAAATCATTAATTTCAGAATATCATTTAAAGTACAAAATAATTTAAAATGCTACTAACGACATTTAAACGCAAGCAGACAACTTATCTATCTATATGTGGAGACGACCCCTTTTCTATTAAGAACTCATATTATATATTATTGAAAAAAGTGCATATTATTGTTCTTTTCCTGGGCCCTTCGTACGATAAACAGATTCTACACTAATTTTTTTTACCAGCCCGGATATAAAAGTCCAAGCTTTATATTAAAGAAATCGCATAACGTCAAAGCTTATTTAGGCAAACTATTAAAAGATTACTTTATAAGCAAAAATGTTGGTTTATAATAGTGGTAAACTTTATGAAACGCGACAATATACATCTAAATGTTTTTTCACGATATTTAATATTACAAAAACCGCGGGGAGAACAAACAGGAACCACCTAGCATTTTTCTTCCGTCTCTCATAGTTTAATATACTATAGGTACCAACAAAAGGTACCCTTTTACAGAAAATCCACAAACTGAATAATTTTTAAAGGCCCTTCCTAATGAAAACATATCCCAAGGTAAGAATTTTGATTAATATACTATGAATAAGTCTAAAGAATTTTGACTTTCAGTTTTCTCGATGTAAAAGGAATCGTCTCCATAGTTGAAAAGCCTGCTTACCTTTAAGTGTGGAATGTAGAATTTTAAGTAATTTCACACACTTAATGCCATCTTAAAAGTAACGATCTTCATTTTATAATTTCTAAATACTCGCAGAACTAAAATATTTTCTAAAACATCTGATTTTGTACTGCAAAAATCATGATACAGCTGTACGTTTTGTATAATTTTCACTTTCGACTGACTAAATGTTTTCGCAGAAAACGTTGAAAGAAATGCATAAGTAGGGGTTAGCATTATTTTCAACGCTTAATAAGTAGGGGTACACAGGGATTCTTTTGTGGGAGTAATATAATAAAAGAGATTATTTGCTGTTTTAATAATATTTTATCATTAAAACTAATACCTTGTTGCTGTATTTTATGGGTTTTCTTTATCAGTCGATAATATTAATAAACTTAGAAAAATACTACACTATATAAGTATATAAAATTTAAATATTAATCCATTTGAATATATATTCTGGAGCGGTGAAGTAACATAATCATTAATAATGTAAAAGCAGTAGCATTTGATAATAGATTGTGTTGGTTTCCGATTTTGTTATGTCAGGTATACATGTTGATACTGATACTCGTTTGTACACAGTCGCGGAAAAAAAGTATGCATTCCGCATTATTTTGCTATCGTTCATCGCGTATTAAAACAAAAGGTACCAATGTTCAGGAAATAAGGTCTAGTAAAAGTTTTCATGTTTAAAATTGCTCTCCTCTAAAGCGGACCATTATTCACATAATTTATTAAATGATTTTTCGTAAAAAATACAATTTCATCCTGCTCCATCCGGTTAATCCAAAAGATAATTTTTGACAGATTATTTTGTTTTGTTAATCCTGCATCAGTTTATAGGTTCAAAATTTAGGTTTACGCATACAGTAAAATTAAAACTAAAATTAAGTTGTATAAAAATTCGTATCATCATTCATCATGAAAAAACATCAATTTTTATAGTTTGTCTAAAACTTGTACTACGTGCATTTTAAAGCAAATTCCTTTTAATCCGGAATTTAGGTGAACCCTACAGGGTCCGATCCCATTTATTCCTGATTAGCTTTACTTTACGGTATATGTTTTAACTTTAACTTTCAACAGGATTTGGATATTGAGAATCTTTACAAAATAGAGTGCGATAAAAAAAAGCGATTTTTAATTCCGTTTCCATACTTTTACAACTGAGCTGGAATGAAAATGTCAACTTTAATGTAGAAAGTATATGATGTCCTCTTACGTGCATCGTTCTGCAGTGAAAATAGAATATTTAATGTAACTTCAAAACTTGTACGAATACACTGAAATTTTTTACTGGCTTATAAATTAGCCTTCTGTATTGATTACCATTAAAATTTACAAGTGTTGATATTTAAAAAGTGTTAAGCATCAAATTTAATAAAGTATATCATGCTCTCAAAACTATTTTAAAATCAGAAGTCTAAGTGTATAATTTCTCAAGATATCAATAAATTTTAAAAGTTTTACTTACTTAGAATCTCGAAACGAATAGCACTAAGGTGATGAAATTTTGTGTCCTAACATGAATTTGTATGCTATTTTGAAATTATTTGTCAAAAATAAGTGTCGCCATTCGAAATTTTGAAGACAACTCCTTACGAAATTTTAGACATGGAATCTTTTAATAGATGTCATTTCCTGAAAATCTGTATCTTTACTTTTAATATGCTATGAATAACGGCAGAATAATGCTTGGTGGCTGCTTTTTCGTATTCCGCGGACTATACAGGGATGAGCTCGTTTCGGAAACGCGAGGCTTCTGGTCGCTAAGTTATCACGCTTGTCGTCAAATGGCGCTGCAAGATTCATTCCTACCTTGCAATTGAATCTCACATTCCAATTCCGAACACTTGCGACATCTCACGATGGAGTATTTGTCGCAAAATCCTGGCCGAAAATACTGTTCATCCTTTTAAAAGTTAAAATCATTGCTATTAACTTTTGATTTATATTATGTCTATAAATACACTTAAATAAACTCATGAACACAGAAAAGAATGTTTTTATAAATAAATTTAAAATACAAAGTTTACTTAGCTGTTTACTGCTTATAAGAGGAAAATAAATGTTGATAGATTTGTTTTACTTTAATGTAATTTTTAATTAAATAGGTTAATGTAATATTATCTATAGAATTTTAGTTATTGATATAAATATATATTATATGTATATATAATGCATATTTACATTTAGAGTTTGCCAAAGTTGAGGCATTACAATATAGATATACATGTTTTCCATTTCTGGGATAGAATAACGGTTTTAATCTTATTCCTTAGAGGTCTCCTCTTCGTTTTCATCATTCTCCTTTTGATGTTTATTAGAAGGATCGCCCTCAGACGTCTCTTCAAGAAGATGTAGGGTTTCGCTACTACAAAGAATCTCACTTGTTCTTTGTCAAGCCCAGATCATAAATGAATCACTGCTTTAAAGAAACATATTCAGAACATTCATATTGAAAATTTCTCTATTGAACTTTCTGGAATAGTTCGAACGGTACAGTCTAAAGTATTTGTTTCTGGCCTTGGTAGCTTCTTCTGACAGCTGGCTAATTTGTATTTCTCTACTTCCTGAATTACAGTTGCCCTAATTATTAAAACTTTGTACATTGTTGGAGTCATAGGGTGTAATTATAATGGTCCGTATAGGTCTTGTTTCATCAGCATATACTTAGAACTTTTTTCATCAATATGATACCCACTTATTAAAGCTTCCAATATCACTATCAACCTTTTAATCAATTCTAAATCTACTACAGTGATTCGTGAAGCAATCTAAGAAGAATTCTAGATCTAAAAAGGAGCGTCCAGCTATATTCCCATCATTTGATTTCGAAAGCCGTTGCTTCGGATTATCAAGAAGCACTCCCAGTTGCCCTTTGAACTTACTTTTGATGTTCTTTTTAACGCCTCCTACTATTCATTTTTCTTCTTCATTCTCACATGTCACTTATGCATTGTCATTCTGTTTGATGACTGAAGTTCTGACACAAAGAATTGTATGCGTGTATGTAAAGTTGACAGAAACATTTCGAAGTAACTTCATTTTCTAGAAATCTCTCATGTAATTTATTAAAGTCTTATGATGAAAGTCCACAGATGTAGCACCTAGTTGTAGGTGCTGTCCCTGTTGCAGTATTGCAAGCTCTTTCATCGCCCATTGTCAGTAGCACAGAGTATTTCATCTTTCACACTCAACTTGCAGTTGGTACTTCTGTAATGTACTGAATTTCTTCGTTTATGATAACTGATATTTCATATTTAAAGTGCACGCAGATTGGACTAGTAATTTATCAGTACGGTAATCATAAACGAAAACCCCGACCAGGTTAGGGATGCGGAGTGCACTGCAGGTCCGGCCTCCGCGACAATTAACACTGACACTGCGGACTTCCCCATTACACCAACTTCCCAATTACAGGGTTAAAACCCGCCAACATCAGAGATGGACCTTAAGAAGTATTAACTCACTTTATGTCAAAAAATGTGATTATAAAGTCATGAAAATAAAAACGTTATTTTATATAAAAAATTATATAAAAAAATTGCGCAAATATGCGCAATATTTTATCCTTGAAATTGGCACTTAGTATTATAACTATTATGTCTATGCTTCAAAATAGTCCCGACAAAGCCCGGCACACCTTTAAAAAGCTTTCACACTATGTAAATTACAGATAAAAAGGCATAAAAAATTAACTTTTTTTAACTTTTGAAATTTTTTATTATGTGAAAAATATAAATATAAATATATATTATATATTTTATATATTAAATATATTTTAAATTAATATATAATTTTAAAAAATATATAAATTATTTAACTTTAAAACACTAGTTTATAATAGCCGCAAAATATATATATTTAAACGTTACAGTTAAGCTCAAATGTGATAAAAACTACGTCCACTAATAAATAAATCTGTTTTTCAAATGAGGCTATGAGCTAAAGGATTTGACTCATGTTCCTGAAATGAACGTCGATCGACGCACCAATTAGTCAGCTATTATAAAATACCATTTTTACAATTGTTGAGCACATTTCAAATTTTGGACTTTTGGGCAGGAATTTGGTACAAATACTCCACTTATAGCAGATGCGTCTGATATAACTTCTAGGCCAGCATTCAATTAGATTAACCACTTGAAAACAGCGATTAGTTTCTCATACCCTTCATCTATATAGATTTATGTTTTACTTTTTAAAGTGCTGCAATAAGATACAAATATTTAAATGGCCGAAATTTTAATTACCGAAAAAGTTTCATCGTGGAAAGTTTAACACCATTTGCTGTGAAAGGGAGAGGCATAGATATATCAAATTCACAAATTTAAGATATTTGCGTAAATTTAAGTCTAAATTCAGAAATTTTCTTATTCACGCTATATTTTTAAAGATGGGCTTTCATATCTAAAAGTCCAATTTATGAAGAAACCTGGATTTAAATTATGAAACTCTCTTATACAATTTCGCCGTCCGAGAATTTCGAAACTAATGAATCATTATGGTCGCTCTGAAACAAAAGATAAAAATATAAAATTTGAAGTATTCATTAAATAAGGCAAAAAACTGCGTTTAATGGTAGGGAAAACTGGGTTGGAAATATATAACTGCTAAATTTGTAAATGTTGCTTTCGTTCGAGTCGGTTAAATGATGGTGCCGAACTGAACATGAATAGACTTTTGCTAAATTTTGCGTTTTCAAGAATATGAGACGACTTCTTTTTCAAAAAAAAATAATTAAATCATCGGTATTTGTTGGTGAGGAGCGGGTGGCTGAAATTAAATACCACGACAGCAGCTTCGCTCTAGAACCGGGCCTGCAGCAGATCGTACCAATCTAATAAATAAACCTTGTTTTTTCATGATTATTCATGCGCCGTTTCTGGTGGCCAATCTCGCGGCCCTTCGGTAGCGCCCCTGAACGAGGTGATTACTTAAAGAAATAAACAATTAATATCTAGTGTTATCTATTTGAACAACACCAATTCTTTTCTATAAAACAACCTATATTTATCATGCGCATTTTGTACAAAGAATACGATTATTTAGTGTAAAATTGAGGGAAAAAAAAACTGTGATAATAATAAAAACTATATTAAAAAATCTGAATTTTACAAATATAAGATTTTACAAAAGCATAATGATTTATCCATAAAACACTGTAAGGTAGCTTGGCTAAAATATTTATAATCGATTTCCATTTTATTCAGTTTGATTACAGGCCACTTTTGAAATAAAATAAATTTCCTTTCTTTTTCATAAATAACAGCAAGTCCCTCATCGAAACATTAGAATACCAGAACATCACAATTCAGCGTAACGCCTGAAAACCAAAATCATCTAAAGATATTGCAAAACTATACTCTATTCTGAACAAAAAAATGATTAATATATAAACCTGAATATGATAGAAATTTTGAAAAGTCAAAGCAACTACACAAGAAAAACTAAATTTATACATTTTATGTACAGTAGCAGAAAAAGGGAGCCATCCAGCATTATTCCGCCGGTGTTCATTTTATCTTAAAACAAAAGGTACAAAATTTCAGCAAATAATGTCGACTAATCGAATTCCACGTCTAAAGTTTATAAGGGGTCGTCTACATATTTATAATTTGCACTGACTTCAAAATTTCCAATGGCAACATACATTTTTATCAACGGATTTCAAAACTGCATAAAAAGTAACGCTCGGATACTGAATTTCATTATCCAATCTCAATAACTTTGAAATTATAGGCAAATAAAATTTTGAGTCTTCAATGCTAAAGTAAAATTTTGAATTCTTTTGATATCTTGAGAAATAATATAATTTTTGACCTAGAATTTTTTTGTAATAGTTTGAAGTACCCTACACATATTACACATATACTTTTGATTTAAAAATAATTTTGAGCTCATGAAACATTTTATGATATTTGATGCAAAAAAAATTTTGAATAGAAACACTTACAAATTTTAAGAGCAATCGATGCAGATGGATATTTCGTAAGCCCATGTGAAATTTCAGCTTATTTATACGAATATTTTTGAAGTTCTATTACATTTTCTATTTTCGCTGTAATTCAACGCACTTAAGGAGGTGGCATATACAGGGTGATTATAATTAAAGTTTCTCTTTCAAAAGGCTGTGAAAAAAGAACCACTGGTCAGAATGACATGATATTTCATCTGAGTATACGTGACGTAATGGGAATTTGTTTTGCGAAAGAAAAAGATAGTTCAAAAGTTGACCGATAGATGGCGCTGTACTCGTGATAAGATACTAAAAAAGTGTTACTTTAAAAGATTTGACTTGTTGTTGTATCACTCTTTTTCAAATCCCATCCACTACTACAAGGTAGTGCCACAGCGGATAGGAAAAAAAAAATCGGTTTTTAACTGTACCTAGGCCAAAAGCCGTAGAAAAAGCAAAAACTAATGAAACCATCAAGAAAAGGAAGTCGGCTTCGATTTGCTTAAGAAATGCTCAATATGCTGTCCACCGTTTTCTCCTACGAGCTGAAAGCGCAAAACAGCATGTTCCACAACAGATCGGAGTGTTTCAGAGGTGATATTGTGAATGTGTTGCGAATTGCGGACTTCCAACTCAGCTAAGTTCGCAATCGGACCCCCGTACACAACATATTTTAGGTAATCTCACTGCCAGAAGCCGCATGGATTCAGGTCAGATTATCGTGGATGCCAGGTTGTTGGGAAATGACGATTGATAATTCTGTCATTTCCAAAATACAGATTCAACAGCTGCTTCACTGGTTTTGCAATGCGCGGTAGAGCTCCATTGTGCATAAAAATTGTGCTATCCACACATCTGAGCTGTTGCAGTGGTGGAATGAGATGGTTTCGCAAAAGAGATCATAACGTGCCCCATTGACTGTACAGGTTACAGGACCCGAAGAACCAATCTCCTCGAAAAAGAAAGGGTCAACGATAAATGCTGCCGTAAACCCGCACCACACAATGACATTTTGAGTATGAAGAGGCAATGGTTGCATTTGGAACGGATTCTCTCTTGCCCATATTCTGCAATTTTGAGTATCGTCCGAACCTTGGAGATGGAAATGGGCTTCGTCTGTTCACAAATTATTCCATGGCCATGTTATTATGCCACAAATTATTCCACTTCCATTCGAAAAAGAAATTGCAGTGTGAAAGCTTCTCCTTTTGGCATCTCAGCAGGAACGAACTCCTGAACATGCGTAATTTTGAATGGATAGCATTGTAAGATGTTTCGTAAATTGACAGAGATGGCTAAAGTTCTAGAAATTCCCCGTGCACTGTGCGTTCCCAAAGCACTGCTTGAAGCTTCCTGCAATGCTGTAGCTATATCCTCCACTGACGTCAAAGGAATTGCTTTCCTCTCTCTGCCACATTTCACGTCAAATGAACCCGACTCTTCGAATTGATCAATCATCTTCTTCAGATCGAATGCAGGCATCGGACCAATGTCGCTTCTTAAACCTTTTAATGGCTGGAATTTCTTCAATGAAATTGCTGTACAGTCACCGTTCTTGTAAAAAAGCTTCACAAGTAGAGCCGGATCCTTCAACGATAGAGACATGACAACCTTTGCGACTACCTTCTCAGAGGCAGAATAACAGGAACTGCATGATCCCCGCATTATTATCGAAAGTGTAATGTGCGGTGCGCATGCGCTTAATTAGCATCTTAAAATTAGCATATCTTTTAAAGCAATCGTTTTTCAGCATCTTATCACGAGTACAACACTATCTATCGGTCAACTTTTGAACTATTTTTTTCGTTCGCAAAACAAATTCCTATTGCTTCACGTATACTCAGATGAAATATAAGGTCATTTTGACCAGTGGTTCTTTTTTACAGCCTTCTGAAAGTGCAACTTTAATTATAATAGCCTTGTATTTCGAAAGCGTTTTCATTATTAAATATAATAATTTACCACTTTATTTTTTAAAGTTTAAATGGCTAATAATTACCTATATATTTTATTTTTGCGCATCAATTTCTGCCGATTGTAAAATGTAGATCATTACTTTCAAAATAACATTTAAATTGTGAAATAATTTAAAATGCTACTACCGTCATTTCAACGCAAGCAGAGAACTTTAGTAATTAAATGTGGAGACGCCACTTTTTATGCCGACAAAAAAATTATGCACTTATACTTTTGATTTCAAAATAATTTTGTGCTCATGAAATATTTTATGATATTTGATGTTCAAAACTTTTTGAATAGAAAACCTTATAAAGTTTTACCGTAATCGATGCGGATGGTTATTTCATAAGCCCATGCAAAATTTCAACTAATTTATACAAATGGTTTTGAAGTTGCATAACATTTTCTATTTTCGTTATAATTCTATGCACTAAAGAGGAGACATATATTTCAAAACCGTTTTCATCTTTAATTATAATCATTATTCAACTTTATTTTATAAAATTTAATTATATAAATAATTAAGTAATTATAAATATAAATTAAAAATTTATAAATTAAGCCGTTGCAATATTATTCGATTTATTTTTTTAAGTATCAAATTTTACCGATTGTAAAATGTAGATCATTACTTTGAAAATAACATTTAACTTAAGAAATAATTTAAAATGCTACTACCGTGATTTAAATGGAACTTTAGTAAGTAAATGTGGAGACGACCCGTTTATGTCGAGGAAACAAAATGTCAAATATCTTCCAATCTAT
>BGPR01006251.1:17319-36766 GCA_013235015.1 Araneus ventricosus | reverse complement strand
ACAAAATGTCAAATATCTTCCAATCTATTGATGATATATTAAAGAAATTAATATCCTGGGGTATTTTTCCCATGGCAATTTTATTTATGGCAGAAGAAAAGGGTGTTGTCATTGAAAATTTTGAAGTTAGTGCAATTTTAAATATATAGACAAACACCTTATAAAATTTTCAACCTTAAAATCGTTTAGTATACGATATTTCCTGTAAAACGGTATCTTCAGTTTTAAGAAGCAATGAACAGTGACGGAATAATGCTGGGTGGCTCCTATTTCAACCACGACAGCACATACGAGCTCGTTTCGCAACAGCTGTACTTTTGATCTACAAGCTACTAAGTCTGATGAGAAAATGCGCTGCGATTAAGTGTACAAATCTCGCGATTGTACGGTTCAGCAACGCTTTCCGAGACAACCTCTTTTGGACGATTTTACATCGGAAAGGGGTGTCAGGCAATGAGTCATATGAACGCATTTCTGGAGTTCTTTGTTAGATCAAGCTCATTAAAATGTAAACATCACCCTTCCATTCTTCACTTTCCCCGTATTTTGATGAAAATAACTCCTCCCGGCGCATGCGCGAAAGCGCGGAGGGTTTCGGAATCCGTTGCTAAACAGTATATTTCATTCGCATCATCGTCTAATCACAACGTTTGTTATCAAGGCTAGAATTCATGTCGCTGGCCTTAATAATAAATTTTATTACCAATATGGTTGCAAGAGTGATGTTCCTTGATGGTTCGTGGACTACACGTACCGCCCGCGGGGGTTGTCTCCGATCTGGCAGATGATCACGCAGAGCCCCCGAGCTAAAAAAAATGTGCAGAACATCTGCAGAATTTTTTTTTGAAGTTTTCTTAAAGATTTCTGCAGATTTTTTGAAGTCAGAAAAAATCAGCATTTTTTCTTGAATTGAATCTGCAGAAAATTTTCTTATTATATTTTTCTCTAAATATTCTGTTGATCTTGTAAGACTTTGCATTTTGTCTTCAATTCAATTTGTAGTTATTTAGCAGATTTTCACAAAATCATTAAACTTCACCAATATCTGTTGATTTTTTGAAGAATTAACTGCAATTTCATAATATAGGTATTTTTCTATAAACATATTTTGCACCATATTCTCTAATATAGCAGCTTTATTTTCCAAAGGATTTAAAACAAAATCAGAATGTAATTATCACTACTGTTTAATTCTACAGCAAACAGGAGTTCCAAAAAATTTCTCAATCGAAAATTGTCTTAAGCACTAAATTTTTTAAATATGCCAATGAAAAAATGAATTCCAAATTAATCTTTAAAACAAATATTCGAGGTTTTACAATTTAAAACTTTTCCCCCATTATTTAATTAATTTCCAATTAGTTTTCCAACTTTCTTTCTGACTAGCTATTTTCCTCCAAAAAGAAGGGAAAGTGGAGCTTTCGCCCTTAGGATGGAGTGAAGGCTTACCAGGAAGACAGAAGGTGAAAACAAATTTATTGAAATAGAGAATCTAAATTATTGAACAAAAATATAACTAATCTCATCTGATACTCATGTCTACGACTTTGAAACATGTATTCTGACCTTGGTTCAGTTTTAAACCACTAGATGACGCCACGAGAGGTATGGTGACGCTAAAACTCAAATAAATTAATCTATCCCCATCTCGTGTCTTCCGGAGCGGCGTTGTGGTTAGCGTGCCTGCCTGCCAACTTTAGGAACGCGGGTTCGAATTCCGGACAGGATGAGTTTGAAGTTTTGTCACATTCTGAATCGGCATGGTACAAGTAAGTTGAATCACAAATTAGATTAATTAAATTATTAATGAAATTAATAATAATTACATTAATCGAAATTAATAATTAAACCTTGACTGTAGAAAAATCTACACAAAATTTGAATGTATTTGGAACATAGTTTTGCAGATATTCTACATTTTTTCTGCAGAAAATCTGAAAGTATTTGGAACATAGTTTTCTTCAGATATTCTGCATTTTTTTCTGCAGAAAACATGTTCCAAATACCTTCAGATTTTAAGCAGATTTTTTTTAGCTTGGTCATTATAATCTTAAAATAACTTGCACCCAGTTTTGTAAATAGAATCAACTTTAAAATATGGCTGGACTAAAAAGGATAAGATTTGCATCTTTTTTATTATTCTACGTGTTCCTATCATTCGATTCCTTAAGCTTTATTGATTTTTTCATCAGAGTAAAATAAACTATTACACACCCACTTTTTCTTTTTTTATTTATTTAGCATTAAACGTCCCGTACCAATGCTTGGCAACTACAGCAGCGCTACTCCTACCCCGTCTTTCTTCATAAAATTCCTCTCCGTCACAGTCTTATAATACTAAACGGACATAATCATCGAAAGCGGAATCATGGAGGCCAATGAAATTGCGCGCCATCCTGTAAACAAAGCTCATGGAGGAGGGAGCGGTCTGAATGTACCCGTTCGGCGCTGGGAAGGAGCCGTCTGAAGTACCGCGAAATTTAACAAACGAGGCGTTAATTGGAAAGGGTGAGAAGGAGGGGGACAGTGAAACTTACCGAATATTTCTTTTCGATAGAGCGGAGGGTACTGAATGTTACGTGCGCATAACTAATTCCTAACATGTCTATCCCTCAGTCCAAAGTTTGCCAAGCGGTCTGAATGACGTCCCTACGGACTGAAGCTTGAAGAAAAACTTTTAATTCAATCGGATCTATGTTTGGATCAGGATGTGCAATACTACCGAGCAAAAGAATCTAGCTATCAGTAATTTCAGATTATGAGTCATAACGAAACAACTGTGGTTAATTCAGGGAAGGAGAAGCAAGTTCGAATGCGTCGCCTAACATGAACAAACGCGGAAAAAAGAAAAGCCTCGCAAATAATGAGGAGAGAAAAAGAGATAAATTAGTTAAGCGTCGTGTTTAAAGTGCAATACAATTAATGCGTTTAGAAAATGCCCTGCTTGTTAACTATTGCCACAAATGTAATAAATTAAAGCATTTTGAAACCGTTTATAGAAATAAAAAGATAAATCAAATCGATAATACTGTTAATGCTGATTATTACGAAACCGAATGTAACGAAATAAAATTAGATTCGGTAGTTGATGGAATTAATTCAAAGAGGAAAGAAAATATATTCATTAATGAAACGAAAGTACCATGAAGACAAATTGTCAATCGTTTCAGTTGATGCTAGCCAATATGGCCTAGGATAAGTCTCCTTACAGGAGGAACAGCCTATTGCATATATATACATCCTCCTGATTAACTGAAACATGAAAACGTTTATTCAAATAGAAAAATATCTTTTAGCCATCATCATAGGTTGTAACAAATTTCATTACTATGTTTATGGAATAAAATTTGTAATCGAAATTGACCACAAACCTTTGACAGGTTTGCTACAAAAACCAATGGACCAAGACTACAACGTATAGTCTAATAATTATTCAAATACAAATTCCAGTTAAGACATGTTCCAGGTAAAAATCTATACATTACAGACGCTCTATCCAGAAACCCCTTAAAATTCATTGAAGATACAATCTTTTTGGAGACTGGAGCAACAGTCATCCACAGTCTTAAGAGCTTCTGATGAGAAGAAAGAAATTTTACAGAAAGCCACTAAAGGTGATCCTCAGTTGAATCTAATTAGAAAATATATAGAAGAAGATTGATCGGAAAAATTTAAGAGAAAGCTAAACCTTTTTTGGGTAAAAATGCAGAATTGCATTGCTACAAAAAAATTGATTTTTCTGGGAAATATGTAGATTAGTTATACGAGCCCAAATGAAAGAAGAGATTTTACAGAATCTACATTCAGCGCATCAAGGAATAACATCCTGCATTAATAAAGCATCTAGAAATATATATTGGCCCAACTTTTGTGAAGATATCGAGAAGTTCGTCGATTCTTGATCAAAATGTCAACAACACCAGCGAGCCAACGTGAAGGAAACCCTTATACCCTCTAAAGTACCCTCACTTCCATGGGAGGAAGTTTCCATTGTTTTTATGTATCTACAGAAAACAGATTATCTATTATGTTCGAATTTCAATTCGAAATACGTAGAAATTAAGAAGCTGACATTGAAGACAGCTGAGCCAATGATAAGTGCTCTGAAGCAAATATTTCGAACACATGGTATTCCACGTAGATTGCATTCAGATAATGGTCCGCCGTTTGACATTAAGCAATTTGTCCATTTTACTAAAACATATGATATTGAACATATAACCTCCTCACCCAAGCATCCAAAGTCAAATGAAATGGTCGAAAGAGCCATAGGAACAATGCAAGCAATTGTATATAAAGTAAATACAGATGGTGGAGATCTTAACCTTGCTATGTTGGAGTACAATACCACACCAAAATTTAACCTGCTTTCACCTGCTGGAACGCTCATGGGAAGAGTATTGAGAACAGTACTACAGACAAAATACTCCTTGCTAAAACCAAAATAACCAAAGAAAGTTAAAACATAACCAGAATAAGCAGAAAGCGTATTATGACAAGGCAACATCAAAATTGTCACCCTTAAAGCCAAAGCAACCTGTTTACGTCCAGATGGGTCGCAGAGATTGGACACCTGGTACAATCCTTAAAACACTGGATGCACCACGTTCTTATCTCGTTAACGCATCTGCTGGAAGTGAACTGAGAAGAAATAGGATTCATTTAAGATCAGATCAGAATCCAAATAACAGACAAGAGATTTGCCGTAAACAAATAACAGCTGAGCGCCCAGATGATACGAATGAAACTGTAGGAAAAAAGGTTGACAGTACACAACAATAAACTGAGTCACCCGCGGAACTAACTGTACCAGGGACTTTATCAAATGGTGTCTCAACTCCTAAGCGAACTGAACGTGAAAAACGCATCATAAAAAAACTTGCCAGGTTTCAGGACTATGTGTGAACTTTATGAACATCCGAAACCTTTAAACAATTTAAAGTGTCTTAAACACCAAGTGACTTTTAAAATGTTTTAGTATTGTTTAATTCTTTCCTTTTCATTGCAAGAAATTTACATTTTTCGTTGCTACATTTTAAAATACTTAGAAATTCTTAAAACGTAAAGTGATTTAATAATTAATAATGTAATGTGATATTTTGAATTTCATATCTGTTGGTAGTTGCATATTTTTCATTGAAATTCATTTTATAATTTTAATTTCAATTTGTTTAAAAAAGGGGCCTGTAACGTTTTAGGTTTATTAACTGTAATAATAATAACTGGTTCAATAATTGTAGATAATTGTATTGTATCTATATCTGTAACTGTAATTGCATGCACGCCGGATTCAGTTATGTAGCATGATGCTGTAAACATCTCTCGTAATGAGGTATTCAATAAACTAGTTAATCTTAAAATAGCGTAATCCTTTTGTGCGACCAAAGAACTCTAAATACAGTTGTCTCAGTTTCATAATAATTTATGTAAATATTGGCCAAACTATTCATAGCAGTTCCACCTTGTGATGCAGCTTTCTGATGGTACAGCTTTTTATCATAATTAATATATTTTTTTTAAAAAACCAGTTAATAAGAGTATTTAATTTTTTAAAGTCTATTAATTTTTTTAAAACAAATTCATTATGAATTTATATTAGAGTCTTTACCGAATTTTCTACATCTAAACTATTAAATAAATCTTTAAAATCAAAATCTTGTATTGAAAAAATATCAGCAACTTTAATGGGATTTCTAATTTAGATTATAAATCCTATTATAAATTATTATTAATAATTATTGTATTGTTTTATTTTCGTAAATTTTCCATATTTGCCTGCATGTATTTTTGTAAAATTTTGTCTAATTTAATAATATAAGTATTGCAACCATTAGTAACGCTTCTAAATTTAATATGATTTTTATGAAATTTTGGAGCTAAAAAATATGCGGAAATTCTATCTTCTCACACTGCAAGTTTAGATATTATGTATAGCTTTAATTTTTAAAGCAAATTCTCTTTCATTTAGTTTTGATTGTGTGAAACCCTCATTATCATTAATGTGTTCATCAAGAATCTTACTATAATAATATTTACATATTATGGCAAAACTACCTGGCTCCTAGCCTAAATTTTAAAAAAATTGCAGATCTTTAATTTTTTTTTATTTATTTCAACCTAATTTCATCATGTGATTTAAAATTAATTTATATAAATCATTTAAAATGTTATGTTTGTACTCATTAAATGCTTCTAATGGTAAAATATATTTAATTGCCATTTTAAAATAAACTTCTCATTGTCAATTTTATTTGTGTTTTAATACTCTATTCATGTTAGCTATCATCATTCTATATTTAGTTCCCTTATTCATTAATTCTCTTAATTGAATATATCTTACAATGTTTAAGCCGCCTATAATTACATGTCCATGATGTTCAATTATAAAATTGCTATATTCTTTGCATTGACAATTATCTATATCACTACTTTCTTTTATTTTATTGTAATTAAACATATGTAGATGTACATAAAACCATTGGTGAGATTTTAATCGGCGAGGAATATGTTGTAAGGACGGTTAAAATCTCTGTCGTGTTCGTAGATGGGCTATCCAGATCAAAGGATTGTCATGTGGGGGGGGAGGTGAAATTTTCATTTCCCCATAACTCCGTTACGATTGAAGATAGAAAGAAAATCCAAATTAGCCCAATTATCTCTTTATCATAAGGAAAAACTTTTGTATTGAAAGTTTTTTAAAATAGCTACATTGCAAGAAGGTATAGCTGAAAAGTGTTTTTCAACCCCTTCCAACTCATCTTTTCCCATAACGCCGTTATGATTGAAGATACAAAAAACTTTAATTAGCCTAATTATCACCTTACCATAGGAACAACTTTGATATTAAAAGTTTTTTGATAGCTACAATTGCTTGGAAGTTATGAGCTAAAAAGTGAACCTTTCTTAATACTCCGGACAATAGGAATCTACATTCGCCTTTCGGCTTCACGACAGGGATTTTATTTTTTACGGCCTAAAAGAAAATGCCAAAACAGCAATTTTTAAACACAAAATTCACATCCAATAAAAATTATCGGAAAAGTAATGTTATAAATATTTCCAATATGTATTACAGTACTAAATGAAAGAAACATGTATCCTTTTTCAAATATATGGATGAGCCCTTAAGCACATCGTTTTACAAAGAAAATAAAATATTTAATGTAACTTCCAAACTACTGGTTGGAATAAGCCGAAAATTTGCACGGGTTTATTAAATAGCCTTCTGCATTGATTACTGTTCACATTTAGGGCCATTCAAAAATTTTTAAGCATCAAGTTTGATAAAATATTTCTTGTGTTCATTATTATTTCAAATTCAAAAGCACAGGTGCAGAATGTGTATAATACTTCTTACTATTACAACGAAAAAAATTCTAGGTTAATAACTAATATTTCTAAGGATATTAATAAAAATTCCAAATTTTACTTTAACCACTGAAATTCAAAATTTATATACATATAATTTCGAAACTAGACTGGTGAATTTGGTATCCGAGCATAACTTTTGATGCAGTTTTGAAACATATTGGCAAAAAAGTGTGTTTTGATTCGAAATTTTAAAGTTAGTGTAATCATAAATATGTAGATGACCTGTTATGAAATTTTTAAATCTGGAATCATTTAGTGGATGCTATTTCCTCAAGATTGGTACCTTCTGTTTTAATGTATGAGGAACAATGGCAGAATAATGCTGGGTGTTTCGTTTTTCTCCCGCCACTGTTCATACAATCTTGTTTCGTGGAATAAGGGCTTTCGATCAGTGAGCTACATGGTGAGCTTGCGTTCAAACGGCGAAACGAACGTGTACCAACTTTTTCATTAAATTTCCTTCATCGAATTTCCGCATTAATTGCTACCACTTTCCAAGATAGGACTTTTTGCACTAGAAGGCCGCATTAAACTTCGGCAGTCGGGCAAAAGGCCGCACGATCAGAATCTTAAATGTTATTGCTCTGTAATTATTATATTATGGACAAGTATATTATTTCAATGCAATAACGTGTAGGGGTGCAGGCTCCCCACCTCTGTACTAGGATTGCATTAATTTTATCAGCCTTAATAAAAAAATCCTTCGAAACCAGACAGATACAAACAAATAAAGATTGGTTTATGTGCGTGAGTACCAGTGCTCAATTGCTGCTTAAACCGAAGTATGAAAAAACACATCGGAAACACCAAAATTGAAAAAAATATATAAATGATGCAAATGAAATAAAATTTATAAATTATTTCCTTATAGAAAGTTTTTTCTTAATTTTCAAGCGGTTCAAAAGCTGTAAATGTTTAAGACGCAAGGCTAATGAAAAATTAACAGCGAGAAAAGCACATCATATTGAAAAATTCAACCCAGTCCTTTATCACGACATTAAAACTGCAACCCATTAAACTAAACGTTAGAGCTGAATCTTCAAATTGAAGGGGAAAATGTACCTTACTGTAATTTCCCTATGCCTTTAGGATGATGGCAACTTCAACTCCAAATTTCACTTACCAGCCCGGAGATAAAAATCTAAATTTTATATAAAAGGACTCACAACGTCTTAGACCAGTGTTGTTGGTTCTCATAAACTATTTTATATGCGAAACTATTGCTTTTAAAAAGTGGTAAACTTTTATAAATATGACAATATTCATCTATTTTTTCTACGCTATTTAATATTGCAAAAATCGTGGAAGAAAAAGTAGGAGCCACCTAGCATTTTTTCTGCCGTCGCTCACAGTATATTAACCCTCCGAGCGCCGCATACGTTTTTTCACATAAAGCAAATCTTCGCCGATTTCCGAAAAACCGTTTTTTTTTCTTCTCGTTCGGTCGCCTTCAAGATGGGAACAACCGGTTTTTTCCTGGTTTGAATTTTGCAGTCGTAAGCGGCAAATGAGTATTTTCTCGCCTCCATTAATGGCTTGGTTGACAGTGACAGATTCGTGGTGATAAGCTTTACAACAGATACGCTCGCAGGTGGTAGGAAGGAACCTCGTTTGCGGTGACAATTGAATTACTTATCGTTAAAACGAATAGCAAGGTAGGGAAGTTTTCATGCAGCTTTTCGGAAACTTGTGGAGGAATATCTTTCTCAGATTCTCATTATGGCGTATAAATGCTTATAAGCTTTTCTTTTCATTAACAAAACAAAAAGCTTGTGAAGAGATACCTCTGAATGAATCTCTAAACTGATTTTCTTAGCAATTGTAGCAAACTTCCGCATAACACCCGGAAAAGGGGTTTATCCTAGAAACCCCATGAATAATTTGAAATAAGTAACAGATTTCTGTTATTTTTTTATTTTGCAAAGAAAAGACCATGTAGAAAAAATTTAATAAGTTTTGACTAGTCCTATTTTATAGAAATTGATTGAAAAATAGTCGATTCCTTTCCTTTGAGAAAATTAAATTTATTTGTGTATAAATAAATCCATGAGAAAAGAAGACTAGAAATTTTGCTGCAATTAGGTCTCTTTATTGGATATTAGAATATGTTTGTTTGTGAAATACATCACCATACAGTGGTAGTTTCGCTATGAAAACAATTCTTTAACAGGTGGTTTCGAAAGGAAACCACCGCCCTTGAAAGGGTTAAAGAAATTATTTATTTGCAACAGATACTACTTTAAACTTTTTCTGAAAAAGCGAAAATTTAAAACATGATTTTAACTTTTATATAATTGAATTATTTCGTTATTAATCGAAAATAAAAAAGACGAGAGATCTAATATTTTCATGAAATTTACATACATTTTTAGGAAATATATTTTCTCAGAAACTAACTCACATATTTAAAATCGGAATCCTAATTTTGCTTAGTATCTTTTGAGATTCATTTAAAAAGTTAGATGAGAAAATATTAGAAACTGAACCTGGAGAAGCTTTAATAATAGTTTTTTTTTTAAATTTAAAGTTTCTAAACTTTTCATTTCTTAACAGGGCATCTATTTTAGAAATTCGTATTTCTATACAGTTTACATATAATTGTTACAAAACAAAGAATTTTTTTCTAAATTGTAGAAAACACATTTTGGGTCCCATTCAAAACACCAAAATAATTTTATTACTCAGTAATTTTTTTTGAAAACTAAAAAAATGTGAATTTTATTGAAAATCTAAAAAAAAATAATTCAACGTTTAAATTTTGCATATGTATCATAGGGGATAATAAAACGAAAAATCATGAATAAAATCTATTCTAGAAAGTAAAGCTGAAAAGTAAAATAAGGATCACACTTGAATTTTAAAATGCGAGATTTATTGTTAAGATTAATGTTAAAGATATGTATCAAAACTTTTCTAACTGAAAATAACAAAATTTATACAACTATAATATTAACTCTTAATTCCTTTTTCAAAATTTTATGCTCTGTTTTTATGTAATGCAGATTTGAACATAACAATTAAATAATAAGCAGATATTTTTTTAATATTGTACCGATGAAAAAAGTTTGCAATATTCACAAATTCAGATGATTGAAATGAAGTAAATCAAGTACATATATCAAGATCATGGACTAATGATTGATAAAACGGGTCATTACATTAATTTTCTAGGTACTTTTAGACTTCATTTGAAATATATTGCAGTAAAGACATGAGATTGAAAACAAAAATACTATAAGTTAGGTTCCGTATGGTAAATTTCAACGCAGGGTGCAACTCAAAGTTCAACATTACAGTATTTGCATTCAAATCTTGATTCTCTCCGCACACGTTTACCGTTTTCATTATTTTCTTAATGAGCACACAACACACTTCCTTGATTTTTTTCTCGATTCACTTTTATCAACATAAGATGGGAAATGAATGAAAATAAAAGGAAATGTGTTTCATAAAATTTTCCATTGAATTCAGGAATGCATTGATATATAATTTATGTTTTCTACGATTTCATATCATATTTTCGGTCATAATAGATTTTCCTAAGAATATTCCAATTATCCTAATGAATATGTATAAAATAATTTAATTTTTAAAAAATTTCAATTTTAGCTGTTCTTAAACAGTATAAAAATTCATAATTATCAATCAATTTGTTACTTTTCAGTAAAATTAACATTTGAAACTTACGCAGTTTCACGTTCTACAAGGGCGGGGCTTATGACGATCAACTACCCTCAATTCGTATTATTTTTTACAATACATTTTATGTTTATGTGTCTCAGAAACTACATTTTTCAATTAATTTCGAAAAGTAACAAACAAAATTTATGTGCCCCTGAAAGAGTTAAATCAAAAAATTCACGGTGTTTCTCTTGTTAAATATTGACAAAATGGCAGACGTGTACTGATTATTTAATTTGGGAAAACATTTTGAAAGCTTTATTTTCAAAAATTAAAACCTCTTATAAAAAAGATTTATTTTTTCTCTGAGAAGTAGTATGTATTCCAAATGCAACATTGGGAGCAGAGGATTTAGTGTGAAACCACAATTTGCTCAAGTGAAAGGAATGGGAAATAAGGGGGAAATACTAGAAATAATGAGCAGGGAAATCCCCGCTGGGATAATTAGATCTCCCACAGACAGCAATGAGAGGGGGGAGGGGAAATTCATGCATTTCATTTCAAGCACCTCTTGTGAGACGGGGGATATTTCTTAAAGGAACCCATTTCTAAGCAGAGAGATAATTTTTGAAAAGCTTCGCTCAGACATATTAGTCGCTCAGAGGGTTAAAACGAAAGGTACCATTTCACAGAAAATGCACTAATTGTATAATTTTCAAAGACAACACCCTTTTCTGATGAAAAAATACCCCAAGATAAAAATTTTGATTAATATATTATGAATAAGTGTGAAGAAATTTGACTTGCAGTTACTAAATTTCATTGAAAAGTATTTGTTGATGAAGTTGATCTACTAAGTTTTATTTCAAATTCTCAGTTTGTACTTCAACCAGAAAATACATATTTATTTCTTAATGTAATAAGATTTCTTAACAAAATGAATCGAAACTATCCCTTAAAAATCCCGTAGTTTTATTCACAAGAACTTGTTAATACTTCAACAATTTGGCAAAATTTAAAAGAAATATCACAATGAATAAAAATCATTTGAACCCTAATTATATTGTTAAATAAATTTTCAAACTATCATAAATTTAAGGAAAATTGAAAAATTTGTAGTATTCAATTAGAAAAAAGTAGCAAAATCAGTGCGAAGAATTTTTTGAAGTCAATAAAAGAATATAGGAACAAAACTGCTATATCCTGAGATTCTGTTATTTTAAATTAAGGGCAGAAAAATTATGATAAAGGCTCATATGAAACTTAAGGGATATATAACTTAAGAAAAAACTGAAATTAACACATGCAATCCAAAAAAGCATTGGGTGATATAAACATTTTTTTATAAAAAAATATGCAACTTAAAGTGCAGTGGAAAGTCACAAGGTTACACAAATATAATAAAATCAGTAAATAAACATTCCTTATCTTCTTACAGCAACATATAAATAGTATAACAACTGAAGGTCTGAATTAATCTGCTTATTTTGATGAAATAATTATAATTAGAGAATTATTGTAACATAAAATCTCAATAAAACATATTAACAGTCTATAACATTCGCTAAAGCTTAGCAATAGCAAAAGTGCATTTCTACCTCTGAATCAAATATCCTTTCAATATATCTGGAAATGCAGAAATATAAAATTTTCGAAAGTTTAAAAATGATTAACGCAAGAACTTCCATATGATGGACATTTTAAAATGCCACAGTAAATTGCACAACACAAACGAAATTTTGTTTTTTACATACAGTCGCGGAAAGAAAAGAACCACCCCGAATTATTTTGCCGTCGTTCATCGCGTATTAAAGCAAAAAAAACAATTTTCAGGATTTAAGGTCTAGAAAAAGGTTTCAGGTTTAAAATTTTCTGAAGAGGTCATATACATATTTATAATAGCACTAAATTCAAAATTTCCAATGGAAACGCACATTTTTCTTAAAACATTTCAAAACTACACAACAATTAATGCTGGTATACCAAGTTTTTCATTCCAGCATTTTTTGTTTCGCAATTATAAGAACATGAAATTTTGAGTTTCTAATGTTAAAGTAAAATTTTAAATTTTTATTGATATCTTGAGAAATAGTATAACTATTGACCAGGAATTAATTATGTAATAGTATGAATTATTCTACACATTTTACACTTTTATTTTTTATTTTAAAATAATTTTGAGCACATGAAATATTTTATCAAAATTGATGTTAAAACATTTTTGAATAGCAACGCTTATAAATTTTAAAAGTAATCGAAGCAGATGGTCATTTGATAACTCTATGCAATATTTCAGCTTATTTGTATGACAAATTTTGAACTTAAATTAAATTTTCTATTTTCGCTGTAAAACGATGCAGTTAAGATGGCGTCATATACTTATAAAACGTTTTCATTATTAAATATAATCATTTCACCACTTTATTTTTTAAAATTTAAATATATAAACATTTAACTATTCATGTTTATAAATTAAAGTTTTAGAATTTAAAGTTGTGTAGTATTACACTATTTATTTTTTAAGCATCAAATTTTACCGATTGTAAAATGTAAACCATTACTTTCAGAATATCATTTAAAGTACAAAATAATTTAAAATGCTACTAACGACATTTAAACGCAAGCAGACAACTTATCTATCTATATGTGGAGACAACCCCTTTTCTATTAAGAACTCAAAATGTCGAATATCTTCCGATATATGCATGGCGTATTAACGAAAAATCATTTCTTGGGTATTTGTTTCATGAGGAATTCCTTTATGACAATAAAAATGGGTGTTGCTATTGAAATTTTGAAGTTATTGCCATTTTAAATATTAAATGATCCCTTATGAAATTTTTAACCATAGAATCTTTTAGTATAAGTTATTTCCTGATGATTGGTAACTTTTTTCTAATGCCGAATGAACGATCGCAAAATAATGCTGGGTGGCTACTTTTTTCCCTTGACTGTATATACATGTTCGTGTCGTAACAAAACCGCTATCGACCGGTACTTGCTGTCAAACGATGAGATGAGCATGTATACCAACCTCTCCAAAGCATTTCCGTCAACGAATTTCCTCATTTATTTTTACGAGTCTAGCATTCGTTTCGATAAGCCTTTATAAAAAGCCTTCGAAGATCAAGCAAATACTAATAAAAAACATAAATTATTTCATTTTATAAAAGTTCGTGTTAATTTTTTAAACGGTTTAAAAGCTGTAAATGTCTAAGACGCAGGATAAATGAACAATTTCCAACTTGGTAACCATAGCATCGCTTGCTATCAAAGAAAGAGGAATAGATGTCTGAAATATTAACTGGAAAGATGCACAAATTTAACCCAGTTCTTATTACGACAATAAAAATACACCCATTAAGTTAACTAATTACGCTGGATCCTCATATTGAAAAAAGGTTACATTATTTTTCTTTTCCTGGGCCCTTCGTATTATAAACAGATTCAACACTAATTTTTTTTACCAGCCCGGACATAAAAGTCCAAACTTTATATTAAAGAAATCGCATAAAATTAACATTTCTTAGCCATTTTTTTAAAAGATTATTTTATAAGGAAAAATGTTGTTTTATAATAGTGGTAAACTTTTAGAAACGCGACAATATACAACTAAATGGTTTTTTCACGATATTTAATATTTCAAAAATCGCGGGGAGAACATATAGGAGCTACGTGGTATTTTTCTGCCATCGCTCATAATTTAATATTGTATAGGTACCAACAAAAAGGTACCATTTTACAGAAAATCCACCAACTGAATAATTTTCAAAGACAGCACCCTTTCTGATGAAAACATATCCCAAGATAAAAATTTTGATTAATATAGTATGAATAAGTCTAAAGAAATTTGATTTTCAGTTTTCTCGAAATAAAAGGAATCGTCTCCACAGTTAGAATTTTAAGTAATTTCACACACTAAATGTCATCTTAAAAGTAACGATCTTCATTTTATAATTTCTAAATACTCGCAGAACTGAAATATTTTCTAAAACATCCTATTTTGTACTGCAAAAATCATGATAGAGATGTATGTTTTGTATAATTTTTACTTTCGACTGAATAAATTTTTGCGCAGAAAACGTTGAAAGCAATGCATAAGTAGGGGTTTGCATTATTTTCAACGCTTAATAAGTAGGGGTACACAGGGATTCTTGTGTGGGAGTAATAGAATAAAAGAGATTATTTGTGTGTGTGCTGTTTAAATGATATTTTATTATTAAAACTAATAGCTTGTTGCTGTATTTTATGGGTTTTCTTTATCAGTCGATAATATTAGAGCATAAATCTTCGAATGTTAATTAACTTAGTGAAATACTACACTATATAAGTATATAAATTTAAATGTTAATCCATTTGATATGTATTCTAGAGTGGTGAAGTAACATAAGCATTAATAATGTAAAGCAGTAGCATTTGATAATAGATTGTGTTGATTTCCGATTTTGCTGTGTCAGGTATACATGTTGATACTGATATTCGTTTGTACACAGTCGCGGAAAAAAAGTATGCATTCCGCATTATTTTGCTATCGTTCATCGTATGAAAACAAAAGGTTCCAATGTTCAGGAAATAAGGTCTAGTAAAAGTTTTCATGTTTAAAATTGCTCTCTTATAAAGTGGACCATTATTCACATAATTTATTAAATGATTTTTCCTAAAAAAATACAATTTCATCCTGTTCCATCCGCTTAATCCAAAAGATAATTTTTCACAGATTATTTAGTTTTGTTAATCCTACATCAGTTTGTATGTTCAAAATTTAGGTTTACGCATACAGTAAAATTAATACAAAAATTAAGTTGTATAAAAATTCGTATCATCATTCATCATAAAATAACAACAATTTTTATAGTTTGTCTGAAACTCTTGTACTACGTGCATTTTAAAGCAAATTCCGTTTAATCCGGAATTTAGGTGAACCCTACAGGGTCCGATCCTATCTATTCCGGATTAGTGGGACTTTTCTGTATATTGTCACGTAGAATTTTTAGAAATGATGACGATTTAGAGAGACAGGCTTTTATTTAGAGCACAGCAAGCGTTCAGATAACTGAACTCCCGTCAGCTTGACAGCAGTTCTTTATATACATTTTAAGAAATGAATAATCCAATAGAACATATCCAAGAACATATATTTACTTAAGAATATTTTGCATATTTCAGAGAGTTAACATAAAATGTACGAGATATCTTCAATGTCCAAATAATACAAAAGTCATCAGTTGGATTGGAACTCGCGATCTGTTGATTTTTAGTCGAAGACGTATCCTCTAGACCACTGCGTCGCACTTCAGCTTACTTAGAATGTTACATTGTCCCTCCTTTAAAAGAACAGCGTCTCGCTGTTATGAGGCAAGTTCGGCTCTGGAACAGGTTGCTGGCCCGGTGTACGTCATACGCTTTTCCTCAGGAGAAGTGGACTCTGGTTCGGCTCTAGGTGGATTAGTATCTTGGATGATCTTTGGACTATCTTCCAAACAGTCTTTCTGCATATCTGGATCGTAGTATGGCTTCATTCGCACAACGTGCATAATGTCCTTGATTTTCCGTTTTGTGGTTAAGGGGTCAAAGTCTTGAACCTCATAGGTAACTTCGGAAAGTTTCCGTACCACTTGATACGGTCCGGAATACTTCTTGAGAAGCTTTTCCGATAATCCGACTTTACGAACTGGCGTGAAAATCCATACCAGGTCACCAGGATTATAGTTGACTGGACGGTGGTTTGCGTCATAAATCCTGCGGTCTTTCTGTTGAGCTTCCAGGATTCGTAAACGAGCTAGCTGTCGCGATTCTTCGGTTTGGTTGAGTAAATGCTGGAGATAGTCTTGTGTGGCTCCATCAGGGCTGTAAGGAAATATGGTATCCAATGTCGTCTCAGCTTCGCGGCCGTGCAATAAATAAAAAGGCGTTAATCCCGTTGTCTCTTGTCGGGCCGTATTGTACGCAAATGTCACGAAGGGCAGGATTTGATCCCAGTTTCTCTGTTCAATGTCAACATACATAGACAGCATGTCTGCTAAGGTCTTATTAAACCGCTCTGTCAAGCCATTCGTTTGAGGATGGTATTCTGTGGTCATTCGGTGGTCAACGTTGCAGAGTCGGTTGATTTCGAATATTAGCTTCGACTGGAAAACTTGCCCTCTATCGGTAATTATAGTCCTTGGTGCTCCATGTTTTAAAATGATTTTTCAACCATAAATTTTGAGATTTCTGCTGCATCAGCAGATGGTAGAGATTTTGTAATGACGTAGCGAGTAAGATAATCAGTACAAACAATGATCCATTTGTTACCCCCGAGCGATTTCGGAAATCTTCCAAGCAAATCCACACCAACGCGATGGAAAGGTGCTTCCACAGGCGCCATTGGCATCAAGTGTCCAGGTGGTTTCTGAGGGATTGGCTTCCTTCTTTGACATTCTTACTGTGTATCACATAGTTCCGTACGCTTCGATATAGACCAGGCCAATAAAATCTCTTTCGTAGTCTGTCGTAAGTCTTTATGAATCCCAAATGACCGGCTGTTGGTGCATCGTGAAAGTGTCTGACAATGTCCAATCGCAAGTGTTTTGGTATAACTGGCAACCATCTCTCGAAATTTCTTTTGTACAAAGCTCCGTCGATTACCTGAAGATCTGACCTGTTGGATTTTTTCGGCTCTTGACATGACTGGATAATAGTAGATATCTCGGAATCTTTACGTTGTTCTTGCCCTAGATTGAGTATTGTAGAAAGAACACCGATTTCCTCCGATATCATACCGACTTCAATAGGGCTTCTAGAAAGACTATCGGCATCTTGATGTTTTTTCCCACTTTTGTATGAAATAATAATGTCGTATTCTTGGAGTCTTAAAGCCCATCTCGCCAATCTTCCCGACGGATCTCTTAAGTTTGCTAGCCAACACAATGAGTGGTGGTCTGTGATGATCGTAAAGGACTTTCCAAACAAATAAGGACGAAACTCCATAATGGCCCACACGGCGGCAAGGCACTCTCGTTCGGTTGTTGAATAGTTGGTCTCAGGTTTTGTTAATGTTCTCGATGCGTAAGCTATTACCCTTTCTCTTCCGTCCTGTTGTTGGACTAACATGGCACCAATTCCATATCCACTTGCGTCAGTGTGTAGTTCTGTGGGAGCCGTTTCATCAAATAAACTTAATATTGGTTCGGAAATAAGAGCCGACTTGAGATCACCGAAAGGCTCTTCTTGCAGTTCTGTCCACATAAACTTGGAATTGTTCTTTAATAACACCTGAAGTGGTCGAGCTCGATGACAGAAATCCTTAATAAAGCGACGGTAGTACGAGCAAAGTCCGAGAAAGCTTTTAACATCCTGTATGTTCTTCGGGGTCGGGAAATCTTGAACAGCTTTTATTTTATCCGCATCTGGTTTTATGCCTTCGTCCGATACTAAATGACCTAGAATCTTGATTTCCTTTGCTCCAAACAGACACTTTTTTGGATTCAGAATCAGTCCAGCTTCTTGAATGCATCTTAATACACAGCAAAGTCTCTCGAGATGTTCGGGAAACGTCTGGGAGAATACCACAATGTCATCTAGGTAGCATAGACACATCTGCCACTTGAGGTGATGCAGCAAATTATCCATTGCTCTTTCAAACGTTGCTGGCGCATTACACAAGCCAAAGGGCATGACTTTGAATTCATACAAGCCCTCACTCGTAACAAACGCCGTCTTCTCCCAGTCTGCCTCGTCCACCTCGATTTGCCAATATCCCGTATGAAGATCCATTGAAGAAAAATACTCAGCTTTGCTCAAGCAATCCAGGGTATCGTCTATAAGTTGCAAGGGATAAACGTCTCGTTTAGTAATCTTGTTCAGGCGACGATAATCGACACAAAAGCGCCAGTTGCCGTCTTTCTTCTTTACCAAAACCACAGGTGAGGACCAAAGACTTTTAGACGGCTGAATTATTTCTTTGCGAAGAATTTTTCGACTTCATCATGAATAATGCGACGCTCAGTAGGCGATATTCGATAGGGTTTTTCGCAAGGGATATTCGAAAGGGACAGAAAAAATTTCGAACTTCCGTTTTCTAGAAATCTCTTATGTAATTTATTAAAGTCTGATGATGAAAGTCCACAGATGTAGCACCTAATTGTAGGTGTTGTTCCTGTTTCAGTATTGCAGGCTCTTCCATCGCCCATTGTCAGTAGCACAGAGTATTTCATCTATCACACTCATCATTCAGTCGGTACTTCTGTAATGTACTGAAATTCTTCGCTTATGATAACTGATATCTCATGTTTAAAGTGACGAAGATTGGTCTAGTAATTTAGCAGTACGGCAATCATAAGCGAAAACCCCGATCAGGTTAGGCATGCAGAGAGCACTGCAGGACCGGCCTCCGCGACAAATAACACTGCCACTGCTTACGAACTCCCATGTCATACGCCGACACATACAACAACTTCCCCATTATAGGGTTACA
>BGPR01006251.1:0-12319 GCA_013235015.1 Araneus ventricosus | reverse complement strand
AAAATGCTGCTACTGACATTTAAACGCAAGCAGAGGACTTTAGTAAGCAAATGTGGAGACGACCCGTTTATGTCGAGGAAACAAAATGTCAAATATCTTCCAATCTATTGATGATATATTAAAGAAAATTAATATCCTGTGGTATTTTTCCATGGAAATTTTATTCAAGGCAGAAGAAAAGGGTGTTGTCATTGAAAATTTTGAAGTTAGTGCAATTTTAAATATATAGACAAACACCTTATAAAATTTTCAACCTTAAAATCGTTTAGTATACGATATTTCCTGTAAAACGGTATCTTCAGTTTTAAGAAGCAATGAACAGTGACGGAATAATGGTGGGTGGCTCCTTTTTCAGCCACGACAGTACATAGAGCTCGTTTCGCAACAGCGGGACTTTTGATCTACAAGCTACTAAGTCTGCGGAGAAAATGCGCTGGGAGAGTGTACCAATCTTGCGATTGTACGGTTCAGCAACGCTTTCCGAGACAACCTCTTTTGGACGATTTTATATCGGAAAGGGGTGTCAGGCAATGAGTCATATGAGTGCATTTCTGGAGTTCTTTGTTAGATCAAGCTCATTAAAATGTAAACATCACCCTTCCATTCTTCACTTTACCCTTATTTTGATGAGAATAACTCAGCACTGCGCATGCTGAAAAGAGTTTCGAATCCGTTGCTAAACAATATATATCATTTCCATCATCGAGTAAATTCAACGTTTGTTAAACAGGCTAAAATTCATTTCGCTAGCCTTTAATAATAAAACTTATTACCAATATGGATGCAAGAGTGGTGTTCTTTGAGAGTTTGTGTATTACACGCCCCATCTACGGGGGCTACCTCAGATCTGGCAGATGGTTAAGCAGATCCCAGCGCGAGAAATTTCACCTAAATTGTATATAATACTCTAGGGCCGTCCCCCTTCCCAAAAAATTTCTGACAAGAAAAAATCAAGGATTTTCATAACCCAACTGATCAGTTCATTGCTGCGCCACTGGCGACACATGTAGACTATCAAATTATTTATTTATATTGATTGACATTTAATTCTCTAATTGGTGCATCAGGTCTACATGTATAAGATGAAAATTTATGAAAAATTTCGGATGACCAACGATTTGCACATATTAATAGTTGCCTCTTTGCTGATGCTACGGCTGTTCTGGTCCAATACAGGAGATAAATTTGTTGCAATAACGCTATTAAAATTGAAAAGCTCAGGGCGAATGGTTTGAACTTATGTGAATTGCTGTTAACACAGATAAAATTAAGGCTATTTTATTCAGAAAAGATTACCGCAGATTAATATCAGACTCTCTTATCTTGGTTGAAGATCTCATTGAAAAGGTAACTGAAATTAAATATCTTAGTGTGAAATTGGAATACATACTCTCGTTTCGGGTATATACAGTCGAACCGCGACATAGCGAACCCGGGATATAACGAACACTCGGTTACAGCGAACCTTTTACAAGGCCCCAACTGAAGCCCTTTGTTAATAATGTATTTTCATACGTTTACAACGAACAGAAAACGCCAGAGACTCGATTATAGTGAACTGAAAATTTGTAAAACTTCAAACTTTTCACTTGCCCAAAGGGACATTCTTTACTAATTGCGCTCAAGTCAACCCAACTTCTACACGAGTTACCCCTTTTGCATGAAATTCTCTGGTCCAGAGACCACATTCCTCGTATATTTACCTTTGTTAGAATCGCTGCTAACCGCATAAGTGGGACAAAGGAACAATAGGCAAGCCTCTTTATCTTACGTTTTATTTATAAAGATTTTTCTTTTAATTTTAGATGATTTTTTAACGAAAAGGAAGATTTTCTTTTGCAAAATTTCGATTAATTATGCAAATGACACGAGAACTAATTCTAAAATTCATATACTTGCAAATTTAACCTTTTCTTGAATATCAAAAATAAAAATATTAATCGACATCTATGAAAATCAGTAAAATATTGTTCCATTTATTGTGTGCTTGCAATTAAAGGAAATGCAGACTTATGTATTATTTTAGAAGTTTATTCAATGATTCATTTCAAACACTGTTTTCCCAAACAAGTGATTTTAAAATTTAGAAGTTATACTATTTTTGGAGGACAAATATTTTTTTGGTTATGCCAATAATTTCTTTGATATTCATATTAATACTTTAATGATATAAGAAAATCCCTATTACATTGAATGACCGCTCGTCGCAAGGTACTATCATCGGCTCAGAAAAATCTACATGACGGTGCCGGTCGAGCACAGACCCTTTATTTTCTTCTTATTCGAAGTGAGATGCCGCTTGCGTGATTGGGAACTTCTCATTCACGTAAACGTGGCGATTTCCAGTTGTTAATCGTCTTTATAAGTAATCACTTATATAAGAGTGGTGATTAAGAAATTTAGGAAGTGGTGATTTACCGTTTAAGCTAAATCTCTTAGACTGCCGTTGATTCGCAGTCGGAAGGTTCAGATATAGATCTTGAACCTTTCGACTCGTGCGCCGAAAGTTACAAGATCGTAGCTCCTGACAATTCTGCACAGTAGGTCTTTAAAACTTGTATGTACTGTGCTGCCGTTGTCTTTGCAATGGCAGAAAAAATTGAGTTGAAAACTGAGCTCGGTCATTTTAAATGCTGGATCTTCTTTAATCATGGCCGTAAATATACGATTCATCTCCTACAATCATTTCAAAAAAATTTTCCTCATATTTAGCGTATTCCTGTATTTCTCATATTCAACACAGCAAGATTAAAGCCTGTCTTATTTTTGTTCTCCAGCGAACAGTTTTGTTTCAAACTTGGAAGACAAATGTCTGATATTAACATATTCAGTAAGAATGACTGAAATCATTAATAGCTGAAGCTGTTTCTTTTATTCGATTAATCCCCTCAAACAAATGAAAACCCATAAAAATTATTATGCATTATTTTCAACTCTTTGTGCTCAAAAATGTATTCAGGCGAAAGTGAAGATTATGCAAATTTTCAAGCGCTATCATAATTTTTTCAGAACACAATCAGGTTCTCGGAAAAAAAGTTCAGACCGGCAGAGCTTAATCGTAAGCCGAGTTCACTTTCTAAATATGGAGACAACCCTTTTTATTATTTTGAACACGAAATGCAAAATTTCTTCAGACCAATTCTTAGTATATCAATGAAAATTTAGATCTCGGAGTATTTTTCACCAGAAAGTTATTGCAACATCAAAAAAGTGTGTTGCCTTTGGGAATTGTTGAAGTCAGTGCATTTCCTATACCAGGGGTGGCGAACCTTTATGTATCAACGTGCCATTTTTTCTAAAAAAATGTTTAGTGAGGTCATAGACGTGCCGTCAAGTATTTTTGACTTCGTGATTATTGGGAAAATAATAATACTAAATACTATCAACTCAAAACTCTTCATTTACTACTAAAAAATACATTTTGCAATGTCTCAGTTATACGCGTAATTCAAATTAAAGTAACATTAGTGTGACTTCTGTTGTTGCAGATTAGATGACAAATAACTTATATTAGGGTTGTAAGATGTTACTTTTAGCAGAATGCATGCTGAACTGGAGTCATCTGTCAAACGGTTTCTAAGCGAGTCTTTAATGTTATTCATCTCTGAAAATAATGACTCGCAGGCATAGGTAGATGAAAATATGGTTAAAATAGCACGAGCCAGCTTCTTCAAACAGTTAAATGTGTCTGGTAACGAATTCCACGTTTCCAAAATTTTGTTATTGGCATTTTTACTTATATTGCTTGTCAATCTTTCTGTTTCAATAAATTTTTGTATCCATATTGAACTAGACTGGAAATCAATCAGCTGCATTTCAAATTCTTCAATTTCCAACGAATCTAATTGGGACAAGTTCAGTTTATCTAATGAAGTCACATCAGGGTACATAATAAACTTGAGTGTTTCCGATAATTCTTTGAACTGAGAAAATCTCGCTGAAAATTCATTGATTGAAGAAACAATTACAGAAATAAATTCTTCAGTGACTGTTTCTTCGCCTGGTTTCTCATGTATATCTAAATCATTGATATTTTTTTTTCAAGTTTGGAAAATACTTGTAGTTTCTTGAAATAATATCGTTCCTGAAAACATGCAGTTTAGCGTCAAAAGCGCGAATGAGATCTATCATGACGATAATTGTTTTATTTGTGCCTTGAAGCTTCACGTTCAATTCATTGAAACGTTGGCATATGTCAGTAAAAGACATCAATTTCGAAAGCCATATAACATCCAACAACATAACAGCGAACATTATCAGTAAGCCATTATACACCGAGTTGACTTCAGCCAACAAAGCATCAAACTTTTGCTTATTTAAAGCCTGCGACGAAATGAGGTTGACTATTTTTGTGACTACCGCCATTACATTATCAAAAGGTGTTAAACCACTCTTAGCACACAAGGCTTGTTGGTGAATGATGCAGAATGATGCGTTCGTAATATGCTTCATAGTGAACTTTGTGATCGGTGGCGTGCCCAAAATATTGTGTCGCGTGCCATGTGCCATTGGTTCGCCATCCCTGTCCTATACAATAGTACACTTTGTTTTAATTTCTAATGAACTACGGTAGAATAATACTGAGTGGCTAATATTTTTCCTCTTCACCACTTGTACTACATTCAAGAGCGCAAGAAAAAAGAAAAAAAAACACTTAGATATGCATTAATGCGTTTATAAATTTTTACCACAATTTTAATACCAGACTTTTATATATAAAATTTTTAGAAAATGGACCAACAACGTCTTTTTGGTTGATGAATATTTTTTCTAATTTAAAGCGTAGACTTTTACGTCCGGGCTGGTAATTGAAAATTACAATTAGAATTACCATTCGAAGAGTGAAGGGGTCGAACAGTAAGCACCCTTTGTTCTCAATTTCACTGTGCTATGTTCCTTCTTATTGAATGTAGTTTTAAAGGCGTGAATAAGAACTGGGTTGAATTTGGATATCTTACAGTTAATATCTCAAAATTGTGAGCCTCTTTCTTTGATAGTAAGTGATATTATCCTTTTTACGCTGGAAAGTTTTCATTAGGTTTGCGCCTAAAACATTCACATCTTTTGAACCGCTAAAAAATTTAAAAAGAACTTTTATATAATGAGATAATTTTGGATTTTCTGGTCTTCGAAGAGGTTTTGCTAAGTCTGGCGACATGTATGAGAGCATAGTGCAATTCTTACGGAAATGCAGGGTGCAATGACACGATTCGTTTCTCCTTTCAACTGCAGACTGTAGCTCACCGATCAAAAGCTTTTTAGTTGCAAAACGAGTTCGCATGCACATAAAATGTATGTTTCCTTTTTGTTGTGCATTAGCTGTGACATTTTAAAATGTCCATCTTTATGGAAATTCCAACTTCAATCATTTAAGCGTTCAGAAAAGTTATATTTCTTCATTTTGCCAGATGTTATTGAAGGGTGATTTGATTCAGGAGTAACAATTTCTATACTTGATTGCATATTAATAAGCCTTAGCGAATGCTATAGATTGTTAAAAGGTTTTTGAAAGTACATGGTGCAATAATTCTCTAATGATAATGCTTTTATCAAAATAATAGGAATAAATTAGACTTTCAGTTGTTATTCTCATTATATGTTCCTGTCAGAAGACATAGAATGTTTATTTACCGATTTTATTATATTTGTGTAGACTATGAATTTCCACTGCACATTCTATTGCAGGCATTTTGTTTGAAAAAATATGTTTCCATCACCCCATACGTTTTTGGACTGCATATGTTAATTTAAGTTTTTTAAGTTACATATGCGTTAAGTTTTATTTAAACCCTTATCGTTCATTTTTTGCTCAAAATTTAAAATATCAGAATTTGGGAATCAGTAGTTTGAAGCGGCATATTTTTTACTTACCTTAAAAAGTCCTCCACATTGATTTGCGAACTTTTTTCTAATTGAAAGCTACAAATTTTTCAATTTTCATCAAATTCAGGATAGTCGGAACGGGTATTTACAATATATTTATTTTCAAAATAAAGATATTGTATATATTTATTTGTTTATAAATAAATATATTATCCATTTTAATAGGTATTTTAAATTTTGCCAGATTGTTTATGTAAGGTAGATCGTGGCTATTTGGCCCTTTTTTCTTCTAAAAAATTTATAAAAAAGGGAATTCAAAATTTTTACGCTGACACTCTTAGTGTACCTTCAGAATTAATTCGTCATAGTAAAATTTGAATATAATAACTATTATCATTAATTTAAAGCCTCAAACAGACGCCAAGTCGCTTGGGCCACCCTTGACCGACTGCGGAGTAAGTTGACCCACTATTAATATGAAGCGACTATCACAAAACATTCTTCCGTATTATTATATTTTATTAATTTAAGTAACATAGTAAGCGTGTTATTATCCACATAATGTGTTCTACTCCATACAATCTCATATGCATCTTTTATGGTAATCTTCAAATAGTATTGTGTAATTGTAATCACAATTGAGAACTCATAATTTTTATAACAATTATCTTGATAATAAGTCTGTGTAATTCCATCACACATATTCAGAGATATTTCTATAAACTGCATCCTCAACTTACACAACTAGGCATGATGGTTTGCAGGGCTTACGTGCCAATGGGCCAACTAGCCCCAAATCGCCGTTTTTGTTTGTGTGTAGGGATTTATTCTAAAAGCATTTCGATAAACAAACAAGCTCTAAAGTAACAATGAAAAATTACATTCCTGAATATTATTTGTAAAAATTTAATTTATAAGCAAAGAAGAAAACGGTTATTTATAAGTGAGGAAATTTACTCAGCTTTTTAAAAATTAGAAAATTGTAGCTTTTTCTTTAAAGAACGCTGCTTATTCAATAACGCTGATGTGGAAGAAGGAAGACTGAATAATAAACATTTGTCTGTACTGATAGCGTTAAATAACCCTAAGTGTTAAGCAGATCGCGACTCTCTCAAAGTACCGCTATGGCCAACAGGCCCCGGTCTACAATACTAGCAAAGTTTGATTTAAAAAAACTATGCGATTTTTTGGGGGATATTTTCCATTCATTTCGTTACAAAATCTTATTACATTAACAAATAAATATGAATTTCCTGGTTAAAGTACAAACAGAAAATTAGACATCAAACGTTTATCTTAATCAAGAAAATATTTTTCCTGCAATTTAGCAAAAATTGAAAGGAATGGAAATAATTTTTATTGGAATGCATATAAATAAACAAATTTTATTCATCATTAAATGAAAAATGTATTATAAAAACATATTATGTTTTCTAGTATTGCGAAATGACTTGCCTGACTTGACATGAAAAAGAGAAAAAAAAGGAGAAGTGATAAAAAATAACGGAACACATGCGCTATCACCAAAGCTAAAACAAGCAGAGTAAGGACACAAGGAAGATATCGAATGTGAGCCTTCCCACTTATGCCTGAACGTCACAAGGTCGTATACACCACCACCACCACCAATTCTGTACAGTTGAGCGTTGAAAAATATGTGTGCTGTGTTGTCGTTGCAATTTTTTAAGGCAGAGAAAGTTGATCTCAGAATGTGCATGAAATTTTACCAAAAGCTTCGCGATACCTGTGGTGAGGCGTATGCTAAGCTGAAGAAAGATCAAAGGAAAAATTGTATTATATGCACATGAATTTATGAGTCGTTCAAGCGCTTCCACATGGCCTTGAATATGTCGTTAGTGTTGTTTTGTAAAACATCGAGAAATGTGAGAACATCTAGGATGTGCGTGGGTGAGCTTAAGGATGCTCTCTATTCATGAATGATGTTATGATTCAGAACAGACAATTCTGATTCATTATTTAGGTATGAGATGTATATTTGTCAAGTTTGTACTGAAACTTCTCACAGCAGACCAAAAATAAAACCGGCTTTCATATGCACTCGATTTCCTAGAAATTGATGGATTTGAAGAAAACTTTTTGAATTTTCTTTCAGGGTATAAATCTGCGTATTTTAGCCTTAACCCTTTTTCTGCCAATATTTTTTAAATTACAATTTAGTTGCAACGTTTGCAAACATGTTCATATACCGTTGAGCCAAATGAATTGTTATTTATATGCAAAGCTTTATTAGTATAATATGATCCAACGCTATAAAAGTTCTAAGTAAACAAATTAACGTATGAAAACCGCAGGATGCAGCAGAAAATAGATTTGCTCCAAACCAGCAGAAATCGCCGATTACGCAATCAGAGGGTTAAAGAGGACACGTCACCAAATGAAATCACACTTTTTGCTTGATTTAAAAATTTGTAGATTAAGAATAATTTGAAGTGTTTGGATACTTTTTTGACGGACTGAACAATAAATTAGTATTCTTGAAATTTTTACTGCCTGGTTTATTTTATTTTAAAATGCCCTGGTTTTATTTATTTTAAAATGTTGAAAGTGGTCTTTGGGATTAAAGAGTCAAAGGAATATACCAAATGAATTATAAGGATTATTGACGAAATATCATATGATTTGGAATAGAATTTAAATCCAGTTCTCTTTTAACTATATATTTGTATTATGATCTCAATCTTCATGTGAAGAAGGAAAAGAATATACGATATAGATATACAATTCTGGTGATTTTTCACATGTAAATGGGAAAGGACATGAAATTAAGAATGACGTCACTTATTACATTAGAGGGAAGGGAACGCTATTATTGCTGAAAGGAAATCATTACCGTCATGACCATGATGGAAATAGCATGAAACAGTTTTTATTATCTTTTCCTCTCAAATTTTAGACGAATTTTTAACGATATTCAGCAAGATGAAAGCCGGTCTTCTTTTTGTTCTCAAGTGAGCAGTTTTATTCCGAACTTGGGAAACAAATGTCTGATATTAACATATTCAGTAAGAATGGCTGAAATCAATAATATCTAAAGCTGCACGCTTCAGCTTACTTACGAATGCTTTTCATGATGATTCAAAGTTTTTCTGGCACGTTCTGGATGGTATGACATTTGTCAATGTTTTAGAAGTAAGTCACCACTTTTGATATTTTCATGGATTAGTTGGAAACGCTTGCAGGACTCCTAAATTCATACGCACCTCATACAGTCATCTCTTAATCTTTCTTCAAATTTGCATAACTCATACTGCTGGTATCGCCAAGCTATGTGCAAATTTTGATGCAGATTCTTAGTTCAGCTTTTTCTGCTTTAAATAAAGCAACGACAGCACAGCACATATATTTTTCGTAGCTCTACTGAACAGAAGTATGAGGGCTGTTACATTGTAACATTTGGCGCAAACATGGTAAGGTTCAGGGTCAATATTTTCCAATTGTCTTTATCCTGCGTGTTTTAGCTTTGAGAGTAGGACACCAGCCCCGATACCTTTTCATTACTCCTCAAACATTCGCTCTTCTTAAAATTAAATTATTTTACTTTTTGATTTATTCTAGCAAATAAAGTTTTATCTTGCAATCAAATTTTTATTCTTAAATTTTTGAAAAAATTTCAGTGATGAAAAATTAAAAAAAAATCCATATGCATTTTTCACCAAGACAAATTCCTTTAATTCAATTTAAATTTTTGCTGGATTTTAGAGGAAAATTTTTTCGATAACGTTAACCTACACAATCTATATATAATTCTCTGTTTGTACTTAAACAAAGGAAATGGATCTTTATTTGGTAGTAGAAAATGCAGGTGTAGGTTATAGTTAGATTTACGCATATTGTCGTTAGCGAAACATTGCTAATACTTAAACAATCGTGAAAAATTAAAAATAGATAATACAAAGGATTAAAATGTATTTTCTCTCATCCTAATTATATTTTTAAATATCTTCTCAGATTATACCTGACTGACTGACGATAACCTGATTGATTAAATTTGATTAAAACGGATACATTTGAAATATTTTTTTCAGAGGAAAGTAGTCAATTTACCGCCTATAATATTTTTGTAGCAGGAATAAGAATATGCGAGGAAAACTACTGAATTTTGAAATTCTGTTATTTTAAAATTTAAGTAAAAATGCACAATAAAGATTCATACGAAACTAAACTCATATGTAACTTAAAAGAACCTTAACTATAGTTAGAAAATTATGGAGCGAAGGAAATCTGTTTTGACAAAAAAAAATCTTCAACAGAATTTGGATTAGGAAAAATGAGGATGGATCCAAAAAAAGTTTACAAAAGCAATAAAAAATTATTTATTTACATTAAACAGAAAATACGAAAGGGAATTAAGAGGCATACTTGCCGATCACTTTTCAACATAATCACCAAATCTATTAAGGCATGAATCTGAACGCAGAACCAACTTGTTTAATATAGCTTTGCAGTAATCACATCCTATCCATTGAACCAGTTCTCGGCAACTTTTTTCACATTACTCTCTGAAGAGAACCGTGTTCCAGATAATTGTTTAAATCCAGATTGAGTACCGAATCTGGGCTATAGGAGTGGGTGGTTCCAGATTTCCCGCTTGAACCTTCGCAGCTGTTCTTGAGTTTTGAGAGCAGTAGGGGTACTGTCATGCAGGAGGAGGAAGCCATCGCTCAACATGCCAGGGCGTTTGCATCAGATAATTTCACGATGTCCCAATGATTATTTTCTTTTTCAGAAATTGAAGGAACACTTATCTGGAACAATGTTCTCTTCAGAGAATGATGTGAAAAAAGTTGCTGAGAACTGGCTCAATGGATAAGACATTATTTCTGCCAAGCCTGGTTAAACAAATTGGTCCTACGTTCAGATAAATGCCTAAATAGATTTGGTGATTATGTTGAAAAGTGATCGGCAAGTAGGCCTCTTAATACCCTTTTGTATTTTCTATTTAATTTTAAAAAATAATTTCTTATTACCTTTGTAAACTTTTTTTGGATCCATCCTCGAACTTCACGTACTTAAAAAGCTTTACATAAAACACCTTTTACAAAATCAGTAAATAAACATTCCAGTCTTCTCACAGCAACTTATAAAGAGATGAACAATTGAAGGTCTGAATCAGTGGCGAATCTACGATTTTGGTTTGATGTAGGGTGAGATCATAAAATTTTTTAATCGTCTTGATTTCAAGGCTTATGTAAGTCAAAACACTTTAACTTGACTCACCTAACAATAAAAATAACGAAGGACACTACAATGCCATCGATAATTTAACAAAATCACAATGAAATAACTAGCCAAAAAATGTTTTCGACCGCGTCAACGCTGCAACTACGAATGGAATAATCTTAAAAGTGGAGAAATTTTCGAGCTTGTCAATCCAGAGAGCAATGTTGTTACGTTTCATTTTTTAAAGAAAGAGATTAAGAACAAACAGGTTTGGTGATTTGGAAAAAAATAAAAAATTTTGGCTTAGTTTTTGGGAGGGCTGCAGCCCCATAGCAACCACTCGTAGATTCGCCGCTGGTATGAATACCTAAAGGAATAAGCAATAAATCTCTTATTGGAACCATTTAAATTAAATAAAATTTTTTTCTTAAAAGCCAGGTATCATTATCATGAGTCTTTTTTTATAAAAAATAAATTCATCTAAATTGATTTCTAATTATTGATAATTGATTCAATTATCTAGTGTAAGATATCTGTGAGAAAAATTAAAACTAATAACAAGCAAAGAATTCAATTACAATTTCTACGCAAATATACGATTTTATCTTAAGAAACTGTAAGGCAGCCTGTAAACAGATATTTTCAACCAATTTGCATTTTATTCTATTCGATTACAGGCCACTTTTAACTTAAATCAATTTTCCTTACTTTGATCGTAAATAACAGGTTGCAAATTCCGCAAGGAAAGCATTAAAATACCAAAACATCTCAAGCTGTCTCCTCAAAACCAAATTCATCTGAAAATGCTGCAAAACTCTATCCCTATATCCGAAATTTAAATTAGAGCAGCATTTCTAAATTAACCCTCTGACTCCTAGCGGCCCTCAAAATCTTACTACCTTTGTATACGGAGGTTTTGTTGATATATGGATTCGTGAAATGGACTCGTCCGCCTTCTCCCTTTTTCTCCTCACAGTTGGTGGTCGAAAGCGCACTGGAGCGTGACCCAGGGGTAGATTCTGGGGTCCCTAGTTGAATGATACAGTCCTCGATGGAGAACATAATGGGATTTTTTCAATTGTTACCCCGATAGTAGGGGTTTATAATATTTTTGTTTTTAATTTAATTTTGCTCAATATATTCAAACAATTTATTTAATTATAAAATAATATGTAGCACCGTAGTCAGGGAATGAAATTTGTCATGGCTATTTATATTCCTTTTACTAGCTATTTGATAAACTTTTGGATTATAATTCTTCACAATTATTTTTCACAAAAATGGTATCCCTTTTAAGAGAGATAAATTAACCTGT